>JBCNJP010000013.1:23134913-23174030 GCA_039602395.1 Deinandra increscens subsp. villosa | reverse complement strand
ATAAGATTTATTGCACTCTTCCTGATAACTTGACTGATAATATCCTTGAGATTTCACTGGACGTGCCCTACAACGCGAGTAGACTGAGTTTGGATGTACATATCCCATTCGATGCTGCCTTTGAGCAACTTCTCTTCTGTGTGAATACTCTTCCTCCCTTTGAACTTCGGCTGGTGTCACAATTCTTGGTACCCCGCGTTCAAACCGTATCTGATTCCCACCTCGGTTCTTAGGGAATTGTGGTACACCCCAAGGAGGTTCATTGTAATTCTGTTGTGACTGATATTGGGGATCCTCATATGCTGATTGAGAATAACTGTTCCCATATCCATCATCATATCCTACAAAAGATGTGACATTAGATTTATATTTATTAGAATACACATCATATGCTGAATAATTATACTTCCCTGATTGAGAATAACCCTGATTGTATGATGAACGTGGTTCATCATATGAATAATATGAGTGCGGGTCCTCGTATTCCTCTTCGTCATCTGAATCCTCCACGAATCGAATTCCACTTGGCAGTGTTGGGCAAAACTTGATTCTGTGATAAAAACTCCCACAATTATAGCATTTCTCCTCCTTCACCATGATTAACTTCGAATTTACCTGCAACGCTCAAAAACAACAAAACCTTTCAAGTAGCACTGTTCGAAACACTCAAACAACTAAAAGAAACTAAAATGCAGAAAGTGAAAAATCTTTTTATTTTTTTTTTAAATTAAAGTAGACCAGCAAAATTAAAATTGCAGAAAGTAAAAAAAAAAGAAAATATTTTTGGGGTTTTTTTTTTTTTTTTTTTTCTAGAAAAACGAACAAAATAAGAAATTAAAAATAAAAACTAAAATCACTAACAAACGCACGTACTCCCCGGCAACGGCGCCAATTTGATAACGGGTGTCGAGACCGCTACAAATAATCCTAAACTTAAACCTATAGATAGGGTAAGTAGGGTATCAATCCAGGGGAGTTAGTGGTCACTAGTGATTTAGAATTTAACTACCTAACTAAATTAACTACCTAAACCTAGATTACTGTCACTAACCTAGATTGGCCTAAACTAACTTAGTCTAATTAATTAACTAGAATTGCCTCTTGGCTGTTTTGAATGAAGTGAGTTGAATAACTAAAAATTAACTAATCTTAAAAACTAAGGAAATTGATTAAACTATCAAAGGGGACAAATCTAACCACTTCTGGATCCTGGTTGGCTACCGATCTAGAAAAACCTAATTACTAACTAGTGACACATAGACATGCCCCCCAGTTGCTTCCTTGACCTAATAACCTAGTTTCCTAATGGGCTGATTAGTCCTGCCGCAAGAAAGTGCTAGATCAATAAACAGTGGACCACTAAAACCCTAGGTTACTAGTTAGATTAAACAATTTAGCATGCGGGTGTTCAACGGTAGCAAGTATTCCGGAACAACTAGTAATTAACGGTTAAGAATAAAACGATTTTACCAACCAATCACCAAAAGCAGTTAAAAGAAATTAGCCAACAATCATGATGAACAAATTATATACTGTCACTATAAAATCCTTCATCATAACAATCAACCAAAATATCTAAATAAACTAATTAAAATTAACTAATAATAAAAATAAGTAAATCAACAAACTAATCTGCTATCTTCTTGAATTGAAAGAAAAAACCCACAACCTTTTGGCTTCTTGAAGTCCGTGCGCAGCAGCAGCAAAGGCTGCCTCCAAACCCCTAAGGGTTGTCGTCCGTAAGCCTCCTCACACGTCTCTCCTTTTTTTCAATTCTGCCGTGAAGTCTGTATTTTAATTTGATGACTAGCTTGCGATATGGGCTCCAAGCCCAACTCCTTTTTTTTCTTTAATCTCGTTCCATTCAGCCCAGTTCACATGCAATTTTATTTTACTTCACGTTGACACATACTATCTCTTTTAAATAATTCTCCATCCCATTTATTATTCACGTGATCTCCTGTCAATCAATTTAAAGGGGCATGATGGATATTCAAGTTAATTTAACTATTATTAAATTATCACTCCTTTTTACTTATATTTCAAAACCACTTTTAAATGTTAAAACAATTTATGGTATATTATGGAATCACAGTGGTGTGTTTAGAGAATGATTAATATATAAAGAAAATAAACTTTACACAAATCTAAACGCCTCGATTTATAACATTTAAGCTCCACGCACATGAAACACGAACCATAGAAAATATGATGAGAGTTAATATATTATAACTAATAAAAATATTGAATTAAATATATAAAAGTGTTACAAATTATACTCTCATCAATTACCACAAGTCTAATATCAGTTGCTTCACAACAGATATGCCTTGGTTGTTGACTTGAAGTGTCATAACTGGTTGGGACAGTCATGTGTAGCTAGAGCACCTCTGTCTGTTTCTTAGATCTTGTCGCGATCAGTCCAAGTGGGAGACTGTTGGATATTATGTGTCCTGACCCGACAAATCTTGAACCCGACCCGGTTACGACCCGTAAGAGTTACACCGGGTGCAACGAACTCTAAACCCGCTTAAGAGTTAACCGGTAAAAGAAACGGAAACGTTCGATTATATATATTATTTATAATAGTTATAAATAATTAATAATCAATAATATTATTATTACCGGCTTAATAATAAAGGGTAAACGATATTTAAATAAAAGTGTTTTATTTAAATTCACGGTCGAGTTATACGTTAGTGAAATGTTTACTAACGTTAGCTCGTGGACTCGCGTACAAAAATGGGCTTTATATTCGAGACGGGCGTGTCATCTAATAAATATTAGATGATTAGGGGATTAACCCTAATCACCTAATTAATCCTCGACGGCCGCAAGAAAAAGAGAAGGAGAAAATTCTCCCTCTCCTTTACCTCTCGACGCAAAAAGCCAAAGGAAGAAAAACGGCCGTCGCCGTTTTTCATTCCGCGCCGATCGCCGCCACCGATTTGCTTCGGTGGCCATCTTTGAGCCACCGTATCTTGGTGCTCGTTGCTAGTTAGGGTGTTCGGTCAGTCAACGCCCGTAGACCGCCTTACGGTCTACAGATCGCCGCCTCGTACGCCCAGATCCGCTGCTCGGTTCGCCGCCAATCACCGCCGCAAAACCCGCCGATCACCACCGTGATAATCGACGCCGCCGCCGCCGCCGTTCGCCGTCGTCACCGTCGTCACCCGCCGCCACCACCGCGGATCGCATGCCGTCGCATGACCGTCGCCCGTCGACGCGAGTCCGACGCCTTTTCGTCATGCGCCGTCTCCGGTTGCAATCAGATCTGAATCTGATTGATCTCGTAGTCTCGCGAGACGCGACGTAAGTCAAAGTGTACTCTCGCGATGCGTAATGACCACGGGTCATAAACGCCGTCCCGTAGGGGTACGCGACACCGGACCACGAGAATCATCGCGATACGCGACAACCGTCTGAGACCGAAAGTGGTTCGTTCCGTTTCAACCTAGCGCTCGTTCGTTGAAACTCGGTGTCTCGAACGTTTGTTCAACACCGCCAAGGTATATCTAAACTCGCTATTAGTTTAGATTATTTATTTATTTATTTCTGTGTTTGCGTGTTCGGTAATCGGATCCTGTTGCGTACTGGTATTTATGTTAATTGATTAAATAGTTTTAATATATATAATTTGTTATATATGTATATATATATATATTTATATATATAATCTTATTCCGCTGCGTTATAGAATTAATTATATATTAATTCGGTAAACTCCTTTATAAACTATTAATCTATCGGTCACGTAATTTTTAAAATATGTCACCGGGCGACCCGAATACCACTGCCAAATCCCAACAGAGATCTAATGGTGAAATAGGGTGTCTACATGTCTACACTTATGAGGGTGTCTACAATGAACTTTTCACTACATATATATATATATATAGGGAGAGGATCATTTGAGAACCAATTTGATTTGAGAACTAAAAATAACTAATTTGAGCCACATGTTTATTACATGTATCCCCCTCCCATGAATTGTAGTGCCTCCCCCCCCCCCCCCCCCTGAAATTTGTGGTTGACATTTAGTCTCAAAAGTTCTCAAAATAAAAAGTTCTCATTTGAACCTGACCCTATATATATATATATATATATATATATATATATAGGGTCAGGTTCGAATGAGAACTTCTTATTTTGAGAACTTTTGAGACTAAATGTCAACCACAAATTTCAGGGGGACCACTACAATTCATGGGAGGGGGATACATGTAAATAAACATGTGGCTCAAATTAGTTTTTTTTAGTTCTCAAAACCAATTGGTTCTCAAATGATTCTCTCCCTATATATATATATATATATATATATATATATATATATATAGGGAGATGATCATTTGAAAACTATTTGGGTTTGAGAACTTCTGAGAACCATTCTAAGCCACTAGTTTATATATATGGAAAACCCCCCCATGAATTATAGTGGTCCCCACCTGAAATTAGTGGTTGAGATTTAGTTCTCAAAAGTTCTCAAAATAAAAAGTTCTCATTTGAACCTAACCCTATATATATATATATATATATATATATATATATATATATATATATATATATAGGGTAAAGTTCATGTGAAAACAACTTTTATTGCGAAAACACGAAAACAAATATTAAAACCTCTATAACTTTTTCATACGTTAATATTTTTTAAAACAATTTGCACCAAAATCCTTAAAATTATGTTATCTTTAGTTCTGAAAAATTTTTTAAAAAATCAAGTTTTTTTTTAAAAATTTATTATTGCATAGGTGCAATAATGTTTTTTTATTATTACTGCACATATGCAATAATAATTACAACCTTTATAACTTTTTCATATTTTAATTTTTTTTATAAAAAGTTGCACCATAAATCTTATAATTCTGTTATCTTTAATTCTGGAGAAAATAAAAAAAATTCAACGCTTTTTTTTTATTTTTTTATTATTGCACATGTGCAATAATAAATTATTATTGCACATGTGCAATAATATTAAAACCTTTATAACTTTTTCATACGTTAATATTTTTCATAAAACATTACACCATAAATCTTATAATTCTGTTATCTTTAATTCTGGAAAAAGTTAAAAAAAATAACGTTCTTTTTGTTGACATTGCACATGTGTAATATAACTAATACGTATTATTGCACATGTGCAATAATAAAAAAATCACGAAATTTTAAATGTTTAATTTTTTTTTCCAGAATTAAATGACATAATTTTAAGACTTTTGGTGCAAATTTTTTTAAAAAATATTAACGTATGAGGGAGTTATAGAGGTTTTAATATTTGTTTTCGTGTTTTCGCAATAACATCTTGTTTTTATTTGATCCTTCCCCTATATATATATATATGGAGATGATTATTTGAGAACCAATTATTTTAAGAACTTTTGAGAACCATTTTAAGCTACTAGTTTATATATATGGAAAACTCCCCCATGAATTATACTGATCCCTGAGATTTGGTTCTCAAAAGTTCTCAAAACAAATATACTAATTGTGGTTTAGTCTAAAACGTAAATCACTCTTCTGACGGTGTTATCTAAACCACCCCGAGTTGGAAAAGTTATAAAAACTCTTTAAAACAGGGTCAAAAAGTTTTTTTTTCTCTTCAATTTTTTATGGTGATTCTCTAAGTTTTAGGCTACTCTAGGTGTAAACAAATCAAAAAACGCCGAGGGAATTTTTTAA
Organism: Deinandra increscens subsp. villosa; assembly: GCA_039602395.1. NCBI lineage: Eukaryota > Viridiplantae > Streptophyta > Magnoliopsida > Asterales > Asteraceae > Deinandra > Deinandra increscens. The sequence goes on along the minus strand of JBCNJP010000013.1, from coordinate 23,168,345 downwards.
AAAATAATCTTAAAAACGGTGTTGTTACATATGTAACAATCTGCGCATAAATGTGTTACTTTTGTAACATCGCGGACTTGTTACATTTTATAAACCCCCCCCCCCCCCCGGCGTTTTTTTGATTTTTTTACACCTAGGGGTAACCTATAACCTAGAGAATCACCATAAAAAATTAAAAGGAAAAAAAATTGACCCCGTTTTTAAAGAGTTTTCATAGTTTTCCATACTCGGAGTGGTTTTCATTATAACCATCCCCCCTATATATATATATATATATATATATATATTTATAAATTATTAATGTTAAAATTCAATTATTATTATATGGATTGTTTAAATTAATTTTTATTTTTCATTAAAAGACAATTTCAATTCATTATTTAAAAGACTATTATATTTTGTTAAAGCTCTTCATTTTTTAATTAAATGACAGGTTTGTTCTCCTCATATGTATTAGATATGTTTAGAGTTTAGTTTTTAGGGTTTAGGTTAGGCTTTAGCTTTAGGGTTTAGTTTTCGGGGCTTAGCTTTATAGCTTAATCTTTTAGTGCTTAGCTTTAATGTTGAATTTTAGGGTTTAAGATGTACCTCTTATGGTTCGACGTGCCAGTTCAAATGCCATCAAAACGAGTTCAAACAGAGTCCATTTGAGCTCGGTTCTCGGGTTTAGATTTAGGGATTAAGGATTAGTTTTAGGGTTTAGATTTAAGGTTTATCTTAAATTTTAGAGTTTAGATTTAGTGTTTTGAATTTAAATACCCGTTAATTTTTTCAACGAGCCAGTTCCAACGCCGTGTAGGATCGTGGTTAACTAATAACCTAACACAAGCTTACTACACAGTACTAGCCATGCGAAAACAAGCTAATATAAACTCTCACTGATTTGTATATTAACTTATGAACTTGTTAACACAAAAATTAAAGTACACAAGTGTAAGTAAAATGAAACTATATTCTTGTATTAACTTATTCAAAGTGAAGTTTGCATGGTTTACAAGTGAAGTGAAATACAATAATTAGAGCTAGGAAATCAATAAGAGCTATTGATTTTTCTAAATATGATCCTAGCCATATAAAGCATAAAACATGTTTTGCGGACACTAAGATATTACATTTTGGACTAAAAATTAAAAGAAACTGTTAAACGGCTTCTGTTGCGGCGAGATCAGCGAACAGTGATCAGTTTTTTGTGTAAGTACTAACAAAGTTGTTTTCTCTGTATCCGGAGCAAGTGCAAGTGAATAATCAACTTTGGAAAAAATCTATATCCGTAGGAACTCGAGTTCAACCAGACCTTGCACTTATCCCGGAACAACTTGATCTTTTGTATCAACTTTGTCTATCAGGATCAATTGGTCTTCAGCCTTCATCTGGATCAACTCTTTCATCCGGATCAGCTGTTATTCTGGAGAACCATTGGGATTAACTATACTTAGCCGTATTTGAGCAATTCACCTAGGAGTAAATATCCTTACAATCTCCCCTAAGATGATGCCACCAAAAATGCTTCGTAAGTCTAAAAGTGTTATTCTTTCTTATTCCCACCACCTTCTTTCTTAGTAACTCATCTTCCATCTTGTTAAAATCCTCCTATCTATTAATAACCAATACGTGCATCAAGAAATTTATATCTAGTTTGCTCCACTCATCTACTATGATGTTTTTGTGCTTTGGGTATGTACCATCAACCCTTTACATAACAAACTTGCCTTCCTTTGGATTGAATGCAACCAAATTGATAGTGTAGTGAGTCCTAATAGGCTTGACAAATGAGAATTCTCTCACCTCTTTGTCAAGATGACTCTTGATCCTGATCATAAGCATTTCATCTTGATAGCTGGATCCAATGGTTACCCCAGGATCAAGAATAATGGCTTCAGTCTCAACTTCTTCTTACATATTTGTGAGACACTAAGAAGATTGAAGTTAAGTACATCAACAAAGTTTACCTTTTCAAAGAATACCTTCCCATTTGTTACCATCCCTTGTGCGGCGATGTAACCTCTAGTGCTTCCAAAAGCTACATGACCACCTTGATCCTTTATGCGTTTTTATATTCTTCAACAAACTTTTATTGCCTATCATTTGGCTGGAACAACCGCTATCTACAACTCAGACATTTGATTTTCCTTATTGTATTGCTCCTGACTGTCTAGGCTGGAAGTCTCATTCAGTTACAGTTCCTTGAGAAGAACTAGAGATTGGTTTTAGTGGTGTTTGAGTAGCAGCTGGAGCTTGAGATAACTTTTCATAGCCTCCATTGCTTCTTTTTCCATTTGATGATCCACCAACTTCCTTCCTTGGGTTCTTGCAATCCTCTGCAAAGTGCCTCATTAGGTGATAGTGGTAGCATTTCACCTTACTCTTGTCTAGCCCAATCTGTGCTTCCTTAGCTCCTTTGTAACTCCTTCCTTCGTAGTATAAAATCTTTTAGCCCTCATGGACACCATAGAAAGCTGAGTTACTATGTCTATCTCCACCAGATCGTTTGCTCTAATGTTTTCAAGATCCTCAAACTTGAACCCATTATGTGGTTGTTCATTAATATTAGCACTGTGACTGCTCTTAAAGTGGTGTATATACTCTTGACCCCTAGGTGTTTCAGGGTAAATGATCAAGGGTACTTGAGTACAAGAAGTTGGTGTAGAAGCTTCACTTGACTCGTTGCATGCTTCATATTTAGTTGTGAGTAGAGCAGTTGAGTTGCCATAGGTGTTCTCACCATAGTTACCAGCTTTGGCATTCATCACCATTTCATAAGCACTTAGAATCACATATAGTTCACCTACCTTTAACTTCATCAGATATTTGTTTGCCCTGATGTTGACTGAATACACAGTCCACATCTCAGATAGTGCCCTCAGGCAACCCCTCTTATATTAAAAACAAAAAAAAATCAACACGAAAACATTTATCTCTTTCATATGTTAAAATTTTTAAAAAAATTCACATCAAAAATCTTAGAATTTTTTATCCTTAATCAGGAAAAAAATGGAGTTCGTACTTTTTTTATTACCACACATGTGCAGTATAACTATTAATTATACTACTCATGTGTAGTATTATAATGATTTTGAAGATTATGATGAACATTGAGTATGATTAGATGTTGTTTAGGTGTAATGGTAACGATTTTCTTACAACAATTTTGGATTTGATCATTAGCAAAGCATATTTTAAATGCATCAATGATGTTTATAGATAGGGCGAACCGCATCGTACCCACCACATCCCCCACCGCATTATAACGCACCTATGCTACACGATATCCTCTCTCTCTAGGTTTTCACACACATGCACATATGCAATATAACTAGTAACTATACTACGTATATGTAACATTATTATTAGTACTACACATGTGTAATTATACAAAAATCACAAAACGTTAATTTTTTTCAGAATTAAAGATAACCGAACTTTAAGATTTTTAGTGTAATTTAAAAATAAATGTTAACGTATGAATGAGTTATAAAGGTTTTAGTTTCGGTTTTCTAGGTTTTAACACAAGGAGTGGTTTCCGTATAATCCTTCCCACATATATATAGGGTTAGGTTCAAATGAGAACTTTTTGTTTTGAGACCTTTTGAGAACCAAATCTCAACCACTAATTTCAGGTGGGGACCACTATAATTCATGGGGGTGTTTTCCATATATATATATAGTCAAAGGTTCATTATAGAGTGAGTTTTATAATTTGGAGTGAGTTTTATAATTTTCAATGAGTTTTATAGAACATAAGTTGTAGTGAGTTTTATACACAAGAGTGACTTTTAAAACTCAGCAACGAGTTTTATAATTTTTAGTTAGTTTTGTAAAACAATATAACTTTTTTTAACAATAATTATATTTTAACGACTCCAACAACTTTCTAGGTTTTCTTTTTTATTTTCAAAAACTTATAGCATAAAAAAACCAAACTCAACTGCAACGAATTTTATAACTTTTAGTGAGTTTTATAAAAAAATGTAGGGGTCTACGGGGTCTACACTTTTTAAGGGTTCTACAATGAACCTCACCATATATATATATATATATATATATATAGTGAAAAGTTCATTGTAGACACCCCCATAAGTGTAGACAGGTAGACACTCTTTTTCACCATTAGATCTCTTGATCTAATGGTTGTGATTAATTTTCTTTTTTTATTTTTTTCTTTTTTCTCATTAATTAGAAACTTTCACATGTGAAAAAGAGCTATTTCACATGCGAAAATATATATATATATATATATATATATATATATATATATATATATATATATATATATATATATAGGGGAAGGATCCTATGAAAACCCTTTATTTTGTGAAAACGTGAAAACCACTTTAAAACCTACATAACTTCTTTATACGTTAATGTTTATTCATGAAATTTGCGCCAAATGTCTTAGAATTACGTTATCTATAACTCTGGAAAACAATATTTATAAAAAAAAACGTAAAAAAAACGTTCTTTTATTGTGGTACACATGTGTACCAAAAACGGAAAAAAAAATAAAAATAATAAAAAAACGTTTTTTTTTTTTGTTTTTGGTTTTTATAGAATTAAAGATAACGTAATTCTAAGACTTTTGGCGCAAATTTCATGAAAAAACATTAACGTATGAAAAAGTTATAAAGGTTTTAAAGTGGTTTTCACGTTTTCACAAAATAAATGGGTTTTCACACGATTCTAATCCTATATATATATATATATATATATATATATATATATATATATATATATGGGAAGGATCATGCGTAAACACATTCATATTGTGAAAACGCGTAAACACATATTAAAACCTCTATAACTTCTTAATACGTTAACAATTTTAAAAAAATTCACCAAAAGTCTTAGAATTATGTTATCTTTAATTCTGGAATTTTTTTTTTAAAAAATATAACGTTTCGGTTTTTTTCTTGTGATGCACATGTGCAGCAAAAAAAAAAAACTCATACTTTTAGCATAAGTTAATATATTTTTTTTCTAAGTCGCACCATATATCTAATATTTCTGTTATTTTTTTTATATTTTTTGTAATTTTTTTAATGATGCACATGTGCATCACACCAAAAAAACATAATACGTGTGGTATACATTAATATTTTTAATAAGAAATTGCACCCTAAATCTTATAGTTGTGTTATTTTTAGATCTAAAGAAAAAAAAATAACATGTTATAATGTTTTTATTCTATGTTGCACATGTGCACTATGTACCATTATCATTAGTACAATAAATGTTTTATTGTTTTTTGTAAGTTTTTAACATAAGGAGTGTTTTTTCGCATGATAATTTGTCTTTGTGCAGTACTAATGATAATGATTCACATGTGCAGCACACGAAAAAATCACGAAACGTTAATTCTTTTCTACTTTTTTTCCAGAATTAAAGATAACATCTTTCTAAGACTTTTGGTACAAATTTTATGAAAAAACATTAACGTATGAAGAAGTTATGTAGGTTTTAATATGTGTTTACGCGTTTTCGCAATAAAAAGTGTTTTCGCATGATTTTTACCCTATATATATATATATATATATATATATATATATATATATATATATATATATATATATAGTGAAAAGTTCATTGTAGACACCCTCATAAATGTAGACAGGTAGACACCTTTTTTCACCATTAGATCTATTGATCTAATGGTTATGATTAATTTCTTTTTTCTTTTTTTTCCTTTTTCTCATTGTTCAGAAAATTTCACATGTGAAAACACATGTGCAATATAGTAATTTCACATGTGAAATAGGGTGTCTACCTGTCTACACTTATGGGTGTCTACAATGAACCTCACCCTATATATATAGTGAAAAGTTCATTGTAGATACCCCATAAGTGTAGACATGTAGACACCTTTTTCACCATTAGATCTCTTGATCTAATGGTTGTGATTAATTTGTTTTTTTTTTACTTTTTTTCTTTTTTCTCATTATTCAGAAAATTTCACATGTGAAAAGGAGTCATTTCACATGCGAAACTGTCTACAATGAACCTCACCCTATATATATATATATATATATATATATATATATATATATATATATATATATATATATATATAGGGAAGGGTTCGTGTAGATCCCTTAATTATAGACCCCGTAGACCCTTATAAAACTCAATAAAAATAAAAATCAGTGTTGTAAATTTGGTTTTTTTTATTACGATAAGCTTTTAAGAACCAAAAAAATAAATAAATTAAAAAAAAACATAAAACATTAAAAATCGAACATTTTAACACAATGAGTTTTAAACGCAACACTGAGTTTTATTGAGTTTATTGAGTTTTAAACTCATTGATTTTTAAAACTCATTGTCTTAAAATGTTCAATTTTTAATGTTTTTCGTTTTTTTTTAATTGTCATTTTTTTTCTTAAAAGCTTATCGCAAATAAAAAACTAAATTAACAAAACTGAGTTTTATTTTTAGTGAGTTTTATAAGGGTCTACGGGTCTGCAAAAAATAAGGGGTCTACACAGATCTTTTACATTATATATATATATATATATATATATATATATATATATATATATATATATATATATAGACACCTTCTTTCACCATTAGATCTCTTGATCTAATGGTTGTGATTAATTTTATTTTTTCTTTTTTTTCTTTTTTCTCATTAACAGAAACTTTCACATGTGAAAAAGAGCGATTTCACATGCGAAAGTGTCTACAATGAACCTCACCATATATATATATAGGGTGAGGTTCCATGGAAAACCAAGTTTTTTTAGAAAACTTGGAAAAACCCATCTTACACCATTGATTAGTTGATCAATGGTTGAAAATGATTGTGTTATTTTTTGTAATCAAATTGAATAACATTTAATGCACCAAGGGCAACAATGTAATTTGCTTTATTCTTTTTTAGGAAACAAATTATTTATTTTCATTTAAATTCCCTCTTTTCACTTTTTCCTAATTTCTCTCTCTCTCTCTCTCTCCGACTCTTTCTCTCTCTCTCTTGATTTTAAATTTCCAGAGCAAGTTATAGATCATTTTCAAACGTAATTTACAAAAAAAAAAATGTCTATCATCAGTTTATCATTATCGTCACTGTGGTCACATAAATGTAACAATAATTTCATGTACATTTTTTGAAGAAAAAATTGAAGGTTACATATGTGTAACAATAATTTTACATATTTGTGACCAAATTAAACATTGTATAAACTATCAAAACCCATTTACATTTGTGTAATCAATTCATAGCTTCGTAATGATATAGCATTACATCAGTGTAACAATGAAAATTACTCCAAAACTATAACCTGACAACGATACAGTATTACATCAGTGTAACAATGAAATTTTCTCAGAAACTATAGCCTGAGAAAAATACAGTATTACATCAGTGTAACAATGCAATTTACTCAGAAACTATAACCTGACAACGATACAGTATTACATCATCGTAATATCTTTTTAGGGTTCCTTCCTATATTTATATTCAGCTCATTTAGTCAGATCCTATAACCTGATAAAAGATACAATGTTACATCAGTGTAACTAATATTAAATTTATACTAAACAACATAAAATCAGTTTAAGAAAACGAAAATTTATAATGTACATGAATAATACGTGAAAGTTCAAACCTTCTTGATGAACTCCAAAATGATCCGCGGATTGGAGAACAGTTACATTATTGCTCTTCACAAGCGTAGAAAAGGAAACATTATTATGTTCCTTATTAATATCAACCCTGTCAGTGGTAATTGATTTATGGCAATACTTGTTGTTTGATTAGTTTTAACTGTGCTAATTCTCTAGTAGTAATTGATTTCTCAGTATTAACCAAGCCAGTGAGATGTAATGTTTTAGCAACATCTTTATCTTTATTTTTTTTTTTACTAAATTGTATTGTATTGGTAGGAGTTACTTATAGTTGTTCATACAAGATTACATTAATATATATATTTCTACGTATCATATTACAATTTTTAATCTCACGAATATATAAAATTTTAGCCCAACAGAGTATCTACTCTTTATACTCGTGTATTCTCTAAAATTTCTTCCTTATTTTTCATGACACTAATTCAAATTGAATATGTATCCTCCAAAATTATCTTTTTATCTACCTACTGATCATGATATACTACTTTTTCTAATCGTGTAACTCATTGTTTACCATCGGAATAGTAAAATATAAATTGATTACTTACTCTAACATGACTGTGACTATCTATATAGGCAAACAACACAAAATATGTATTTTTATGATTTACTTAAATAATAGTTGCTTTTCTTTTGGATGTAAATGGATTTATTCTATGATATATACTTCATGTTATATCTATTTCACTTTTTAAAAATGATTTATTTAAAAAGTTAAAATATCTGTTTCGTGACTGTGGGTTATTTGTAGATTCGTTCATATCAATAAGATTTGATAATGATAACACATCGGGTGCTTGGGAGAAAGAAAAAGATTCCAAGAGTATAGTTGAACATGTAAAACCAGTAGTGAGGTGGCGAAAGCGGATTGGTCACATTTTCCAGCTTATTACATCAAAGAAGTCAACTAGACAGGTAGGAAGTGGAAGACTGGCGGTCAAAGGTGGTCGATGGATAAGAAATCTTACTATAGGAAAGACGAGCAGTGACTAATGACTCTCATCTGATTCTAATTAAAAGCGTGTTATGAATATATCTTTTATCAAAAGACTGGCATATTCATGTTCGATTAGCTATATGTTTACTGAAAATTTATCATGTTAATTGGCAATGCGAGCTAGTTATTGTGAAGAAGATTTTAACGGACCATTTTTTATCCGGTTATATGTTTATGTTAAATACTTTTGTGTTTGGGAAAAAGACAAGAATGATCATGTTACCATTTTTTGGACCAAACAACTTCTTGACTTTTTTTCCATCAAAATAGTAACTCAACTACGGTCTTGACGACCGTTGGTCCATCGAGCCAACCACAGTTTGCCACGTCACCACGTACGGTCTTGATGTCCTGGTCTTGACGACCGTAGTTACGCTCTTGACGACCGTATGTCCGTTTCTCAAAAAGGTTCGCCGGAATCCATCTCCGGTCATCTTCTCCGACGGAACATAGTAAACATGTCGACTTGTTTACCAAAACTGGTACCAACACAGAGAGAGAGAGATATGATTGAAAGGCTTACCTTTGTATCGAATCACTTGACCTGCAGTAGTAGTTGACATGCTTTGTTTTGTTTCTTGGTCGCTGAAATCTGGTTTTGATGATTGGTTGTTTTTTGTTTTGAAATGAAGATGTAATATGTGGAAAAGGGTTTTATAGGATGGAGTGATTGCAGGGCGTTTGCTTGGAGACGGTAGAATCTGGTAAATAAGTGGGTAGTTTTCAGTGCCGTATCCAGAAATTTTTATCAGTGGGTGTCAAAACTGGGTCACGTTAGAAAGCATTGGCAAAGCTTAGCATTTTTCCGGGGAGCGATAGCCCCAGTGGTATTTTCGTCCAGTAGTGTATATTTTCGTGATTTTTTTTCAAAATCTTTTATATGTATTAAGTATCACCCCCCTTGATTTATGACCCCGTGACTTACAACCCTGTCTGGATATTGTTTTTTTCAAGCTTCACCACAATTAAAAAGGGTGGGATCAGAACATGCTAGATTAGAACGAGTCCAATAATTTTATATACACTAGCTATTTACAGAATAAGAATTATATATTTCTTAACCACTTATTAATTAAACTATGAACAATGATCTTCGAGTTCATCTGTATTGTAATGTTTTTGAAAATTATTGATTTGTGTTAAATCAAAATATTTATCAAAACACATCAACACATTACTCTAAATATTAGACTTGTATATATATAGAACGTAATATTTTTCGGTAACATCACTTGCAACTATGTGTAATTTATGCGATCATAACTTGTTGGAAGATAAATACTTGAGTAAATTACACTAAAGGTCCTTTATGTTTTACCTAAATTTTGAATTAAGTCTTTTAATTAAATTAGTTATACCATACATCCTTTATGTTTCATACGTGTTTCGGAAAAGGTCCTTTATCATTAATTAAAGTTAAATTATCCATTAGATCAAGGGTATTTCAGTCATTTTCTAAAATAAAAAATAAATTACACAGAAGAGCAGGTTCATTGAATTGACGGCAAGAAGAAGATCGCTTACCATCACAAGAATGTAATTCCATAGAACTTGCTACCACCACTGATCAAATCGTTGGCTATGTATCGGAACAGAGCTTCATCTTCATCAAACAGTCATCCACAACCGTCATCACCGGAGCCGAGGCAGACATCCAGGTTTACATCGTTCCTCCGCCACCAACCGCCGGAGATCGATTAAAAAATTACGTGGTAATGGGAGACCGATTAAAAATTGCGTGGTGTCCTTTTGCTTCCATCAGAGAGATTCAAAATTGTGTGGTAATGGGAAACGTATTCAAATCGATCAATTCACAGGTGGGTTTGGTTTAATTTGGAATCAAAATTGTGTTTCATTCTATATGGAAACGGAACCATAAAATGAAACTCATCTTCTGGGCAATTGCGGAACTCATAAGGACTGCAAAACTGATTTCAATCCTATCGAAGAATTTTATGTCGTTTAACACTTCGAAGTAAGCAATAGATTTTCAGTTTGTTTTTATTCAAATCTTGAAGTGGTGGCATATGTAGAACTTGCCCAGATCTTGAATGTGGTTTCTTCTCCAAATTAGGTCGAAAGTTCTTGATTTTTGATTTTAAGTGGAGAGGAATTGACGGGCACCAGAACTTGTCCCGCCGGCCGGCGAAGGCTGGCCATTAAAAGAATTGTGATTCGATAGAATTGCAAGGTTTTAATATAAAATATTGTGAAATAACAAAAATACCCTTGAGTTAACAGACGTATTTTAACTTCGTTAGTGACAAAGGACCTTCTCCGAAACAAGTATAAAACATAAAGGATGTATGTTGTAATTATTTTAGTTAAATGACCTAATCCAAAATTTAGGTAAAACATAAAGGACCTTTCGTGTAATTTACTCTAAATACTTATAGATAACAAACCTTAATGTAAAGAATTCCATCAAATTGAAGGCATTTATCTCAATGACACCATCATAAACTCATAAATGTTCAAAGATTAGCAAAACATTTAAGATATAAGAACATGTAGACCATCACAAACGACAGTGTAGAAGAAACTTTAAAGCTATTTAAACAAAATAAATCTAAGAGGAATCAATGAAGTTTTCAAAACATTAAAATCTAATAACAATAAAGGCTAGCTAAATTAAGCAAATCTGACCAAGAAGATGGGGTGTATCAATAAACTTAATTTAAAGTGGTTGAAAGTAGTTAGTCCCACTCAACTGCAAAGAAAGTAACAAATAAGAAAACTTAATGCTGATATTGGGAAGGAATACGCATTTGTAATATGATTATGATAAGAAAGAAAGAAAGTTTCATATTAAAAAGCTAGAGAATATAATGTTAGAACACAATGTAATTGTAACACAAAACAGTTAAGTATTAGTAGAAAAGATAAGATACATCCTTAAAAGAGAAAGGATACAAAAGTCTGTATGAATTACAGATTTCTGTATGATTTCTGTATGCATACAGAACTACTCCGGAAATTTCGAAGTAGTTCTGTATAAACTAAATTCTACAGAAATCCTTATTTCTGTAGAAGGCTTCTAATGAGAAGCATCTGTAGTCTTCAAAGAAGAGTTCTGGAGGAGTTCTGGACTATCAGAAGATAAAGATTACAAGAAGAACAAATTCTACCTTTGTGTGAAGAACAAGCAAAATGAATGCCAACATGGCATTAATCACGAAGACAGTAGAAGACAGTTGAAAAAGAGATAAATTGAATATCTTCAATTTATCTCTATATACTCTGACACATTCCAACATCAACTGTCTTCAACCACCTTATCCAAATACAACTTGCTATATTTTCCTATAAATAACAAGCCGACTTCACCAAACAAGGTAAGACATCAAGCATACAACTCAACATCTTCTCAAAGTAATTACAACATCACTCCCATAGAAAAGTTATTTCTGTTGATACATAGTTATACTATAAACTCGTGTAAACCATTATTTACATTTGAGATATACAGAATAACCCTTTTATGAATTGTTGTCTTCCAATTTGATTTACTTTCCGCAACTTGTTTACCTTGTTTAAATCAAATTGTGACAACATTGTTAAAGAGCCCTTCACGGGACCCAACAATTGGTATCAGAGCTGATTGAATAATTAATATTCAAAGATCCTTCTCTTTAAAATGTCATCGAGTCAAAATAATGGGAAATCTCTCGGCTCACTAGCTAACTCCCTATGCTTGCTAGGGAGGAACATCCACGGTGGAAATCAAGAATTACCAATCTTCCGAAAGAAGTTGATGATTCCCTGATGGATTGCACAGCCCAGAGATCCCATCATTCTGAAATGAAATTTTCTAAAATCAAAAGGCACAAAAAGGAAACTCTTAAACCTCTTTTATGCCTCATTACAGAAGAAATTCTACACAACAGTCAAAATGTTCAAACTAAATGTCAAGAGCATCACATACAACAAATATGGTATTGTGATTCTGGATGCTCTACCCACATGATTGTGGAAATAAAACTGTTAAACAATTATTTGAAGAGAAAAGGAAGATCCATAACTTTTGGTGATGGTATAAAATACAAAACCATTAGGTATGAAACCATTACCAATGCTGAAGTCACAATTGAAAATGTGTCACATGTCCAAGGTCTAAAATTCAACTTATTAAGTTGTGGACAATTATGTGATAGAGGCTTCAAACTTACTCTTTACTCCAACAAGTGTGAACTTGTTGGACTAAGCGACAGAAAAATTTATCTAACTGGAAGTAAAAATATAATCAGAGTCTCTACTTTATAAATTTCAACAATCTGATTTCAAATGAGTCTTTCTGTCTTGTTTCAAAGTCCTCTAACAAAGAATATGAGCTATGGCACAAAAGGCTATCTCATCTAAACCATATAACAATTGCTGAACTAGCAAATAAAAGGATGGTAAAAGGTCTTCCTACCATACCCTCCAAATTCGAGGAAATCTGTGAAGCTTGTCAAATGAGAAAAATGAAAAAAAATTCTCACAAAAGTCTTTAAGAAACATCTGGAAACCAACCACTTGAGTTAATTCACATGGATCTCTGTGGACCCATAAGCACACAGAGCCTTGGTGGAAAGAAGTACATCCTAGTTATGGTGGATGACTTCTCCAGATACACATGGGTCGAATTCTTGAAATCAAAAAATGAAACAACATATCTTATTATTAACTTTATAATAAGAATACAAAAACTAATGCACTTAAAAGTAAGAAGAATAAGATCTGACAATGGAACCGAATTCAAAAGCTCAAAACTAGACACATATCTAGTCAGCAAAGGCATCTCTCATGAGTTCTCGACACCAATGACCCCACAAGAAAATGGGGTAGTAGAAAGGAGAAACAGAACTTTAGTAGAAGCCGCCAGATCCATGCTTTCCTCCGCAAATCTTCCAATCTACTTCTGGGCTGAAGCTATTGCAACAACATGCTTCACTCAAAATAGATCAATCATCAACAAAAGGATAAATCAAACTCCTTACTGAGCAATCAATAAGAAAAATCTAAACTTAAAATTTCTTCATGTCTTTGGATGTAAGTGCTATATACTAAACGATCAAGACTACCTCGGAAAATTCGAAAAGAAGGCCGATAAAGGAATCTTCATTGGATATTCACTCAAGTCAAAAGCATATAGAGTTTTTGTTCTAAAAACTCAAGTGGTAAGAGAAAGTATAAATGTGTCATTTAGTGATGATAAAATGGCTATGCATGTTAGTACCACATCTCTTTTTGTTCGAAAGCATACAAAGTTTTTGTTCTAAAAACTCAAGAGGTAAGAAAAAGAAGCATCTTACAAATTTTTTGAAGAAAACTCTGATGAGGAAAATAACTTTCCTGTATTTTCTTCTCTTTCAAAAAACTTTATCACAAAAGATCACTGCAAAGATAGCAAAGAGGTTGTTAACCAAAATGAAATTTCTCACTCAAAAGACAAATATAATGAAATCCCTGACTCTCACCCCCTGATTGGAAAGAGTGAAACTATAGAAACATTACAGAAGTCTACTCCGAAGCTCCTAAATGATTCTGTAAATGAGATCTTGCACTCAGCTGACTGTCCATCAGTTGAGGGGGGAGTGTCAAGACACTAACACAACCGACCTAATGCTTGGGAGTGAAGAATTAGCCCCTCTTCCTCCAGCAACAAAATTGACAAAAGATCATCCCATAAATTTAATCATTGGTGATCAAAACAAAAATGTCTAAACCAGATCAGCCTCAGCCAATCAGTGTCTCTATGTTTGATTCCTCAGTATAATAGAACCAAAAAATTATGAAGAAGCCCTTCAGGATCCCCACTGGATCCTATCCATGCAACAAGAACTAGGACAAATTGAAAGAAATAATGTGTGGAATTTAGTTCCAAGACCTAACAACAAATCTGTTATAGGAACTAAATGGGTTTTTTGAAATAAAACTGACGAAGAAGGTACCATAATTAGAAACAAAGCTAGGATTGTAGCAAAAGGATAATGTCAACAAGAGGGATTAGACTATGATGAAACCTTTGCCCCAGTCGCAAGATTTGAGGCTGTCAGGATATTTCTGGCCTTTGCAGCCTTCAAAGGTTTCAAAGTCTATCAAATGGATGTTCAATGTGCCTTCTTAAATGGAAAACTTGATCAAGAAGTTTACATTGAACAACAACCAGGATTTGAAAATGAAAAATTTCCAAATCACGTTTGTAAACTCAAAAGAGCCCTATACGGTCTAAAACAAGCAGCTAGAGCATGATATGACACCTTCTCTGAGTTTCTTTTGTCTGCCAACTTTAAGAAGGGGTCCATTGACACCACATTATTTTCAAAGGAAAGAAAATGCCATCTCTTGGCTGAACAAATCTATGTAGATGATGTCATCTTTGGATCCACATGTCCAATATTTTGTAAAGAATTTCAGGAACTTTTGACAACAAACTTTGAAATGAGCATGATGGGAGTGTTGGGTTACGGCAGTGGCATTCGGGTCTCGATAATAGCAATATTTTTTTTTGTGAAAATAATTATTTACAATAAATAATTATTTAATCAATTACCGAACATATTAAATATGATAATTAAATTAACAATTAATTTAAATGGCAGCGGAAAACGTTTTAATATGTTAACGCGAAAAACCAGACAATTAACGTAAACCATAAGCAACAGGATTCGACAATCACCATACGCGCAAACACCAAAACGCATTTATATAAAACGCGACATATCATAAAATAAATAAACGATTAAATCTAAACTAATAACAAGTTTAGATATACCTGAGCGGTGATTCAAACAGACGTTCGAGACACTGGAAGTCAACGGGTGACGCTAGGGTTTCGCAGGACGATTTGACGGGCAAATCGAAAACGACCTCGCAGATACAGAATTCCCTCGGTGACACGGCACTGAAATCCTGTACATCGGATAGGCGCGAAACTAGGGTTTCACGGACGACGGCGGAACACGCGGATGTCGCGGTTCGTGGTTAGGGTTTGTCGGCGGTGGAACCGGCGACGACGAGGAGGGGCGGCGGCCGGCTCGGGCGGCGGCGGCGAGCGACGGAGACGGTGACGGTAGCCTGGTGGTCGGCTGCGGCTGAGCTGCGGGCGGCAGCGGCTGGGTCGCGACGGTGGATGGCAGCAGCGGCTCGCAGGACGGCAAACGGCGAGTGGCTGGCGGCGGCGACCGATGGCGGAGCTAGGGTGGTCGGCTGCTGCGACGGCTCGGTTTGGGCTGCTGCGGCGGCTCGACTTGGTTGCTGCGGCGGCTCGTCAAATGGTGAACGACGGATCAAACTTTCTCGCGATCGAATGAATCGATCGACAGAGAAAAAGAGGAGGACGGCGGCGGCTCGTGGGTGGCGGCGTCGAACGAGAGAGAGGGAGGGGAGGTGTCACACCCCCAAATTACCACTAACGGAGTTTTACCGTGTGGGGTGTGAGTACAGACCAGGACCCGAGTCAGTGATTGCAACAACCCATTCAATCCATAATTATAATAAAATAAATGCATCAAACATTCATTAGAAAACCATAATTTAGATGTGTAACGCAGCGGAAAGTAAGATGCGCAAAACACGCGCCCAATAGTTTAAAGTAAGATCAACGCATGCAGTGTTGAGAAGATAAAAAAAATGTTTGTCTCCTAAAGTAAAAGTTTGAAAAGAAAACAAAGCCAAGGGGTAACCCGCCACACCTACCAATAACAGAGTGAACTCCTAGCGACCTGTACAAAAGTAGGGTAAAACCAAGTGTCAGCTAATGCTGGTGAGTTCACGAAAGAAATATATTTCATGTACTAAGTATGTAGATATAAATAATAGGCATTAATAGAATTGAATACTATCGTAGGTAGCTAGCCTAGTTGTCATGTCCATTAGGAAGTTCGCAACCGAAGCTGACTAAATGCATGTAGGGAATACCTACACGTTTTGCCTCCCCTGTGTCCATCTGTACACAGAAGTTTTTGCTGACATTAACTCCGTCCGACCTCCAGTCAGGTGGGCATCCCGTGTACCGCAGAGCGAGGGTTATCAATCCTCAGTAGTACTACTAAACGTCACCATGCTATTTACACTATATTAACGGTCCGATTATGTGAGGGCTTTAATAGATGGGCTATCCTATGACATGTGATAGTTACTTATTCAATTACATTAACGAGTGTTTTGTAAGTTATCATATAACTCGTAAGAAAAGCGGATCACTACCCAAACGGGGTATGATCTAATTTGGAGTGTGAAACTCACCTTAGGGAGCGCTGCTACGAGAAGCCGCACTTGAGCCAAGTGCTACGCGTTTCGAATCGAGGGTAAGACCTAAGAGCGAGGTCTAGGAGTTAGTCGTGTCTCGAGGGCAAAAGTGTTTCGTGTGTACTAGTGGAAAACAAAGTTGCCTATGACCTATCACAGAGCAAGTTTGACTTTGACCATTTGACTTTGACAGTTTACTTTGACCCGACGTGCTGACCCATGACTCAATGGTTGATCAAGTAGAAAATACCTTATGAACGTGTGATAGAATTCATGCAAATCATACGAGAGTTGGCGTCCTAGTATCATGCTACTAAGGTGGTGAAGGTGACACATACCAAGCAACTAGGACTATGATGACTACTACACCCGTACGGTACGAGGTCAACGAGTCAACCTCCTACAGTCTTGCCATTCCCACGAAGTGGGGACCTAGGACTTGTATTGATGTAAATTACATAGTCTAAGGGTTTAGATTACCCATCACATAAGCACATTGGAAATAGAACAAGTTATTGAAGCATGGGGTATGATACACGTTGTCAAGCAATTGGTCAAGGATTGGGGTCATCTAACTTATCCTACTGAAGGGGTTTGGTCAATGAAAGTCAACAGAAAGTTGGACTACCCTTAGTTTCCTAATTTCATTCATTGACCTAAGGTTCATAGCTAGCATACAAGTTACATGGCAAAACATGGAAACAAGCATCACAAATTTAAGACAGCTGCGCACCGACTTTGTCTACTCAGGATCCCGACTCCATAACTCGACCGTTACTTGGAATTAGACCACTAAAGTTTCCAGATTTCAAGTTCAATATACACCCAACAACTTTCATATTTCACTTTACACTAAATTTCCATGTTAGCATGCCTAAACAACTGACGCAAGACAGCCACTCAAATTCTTGGCAGTTCTGTGCACCAAACTTATGGTGCACGGACGGGTGACCAAAACAGATTCATTTGTTGCGAAAAAGGTGCAAAAAGAAACCTAAGACATGTAGTTTTCTTCTGCCACTGGAATCAGGTCCATTGCACTTGTCATAAAAAAGTTATGGCCTTTCAAAGTTGACACATTTTTCTGGACGAATCTGCCAGGATTTCAACTTTACAAAATCATGCAATTAGGGAATCAAAACTTACGGTTTGGTGTCTAGTCTTTTGAGATTACTCCCCAGGTGTTGTAGGAGTATTGTAGGCCTCCGGTTGTCCCTTGGAAGTGGCTGAAATTCGATCAAAGGGGCTGGGGAGGGGCTGCCGTCGCAAGGGGAGAGGAGAGGAGGAATTAGGGTTTGTGGTGAGTTGTGGTTTTGCGCAAGAATGAGAGGGGGGGGGGGGGGGTTATGTCCGGTTTTGGGGGGTTTGGGATGGGCTTGGAGTGTTCTCCAAGTCTTAGGTAGGTTTAGGTCCATTAGTGGTCCTCAATTGCAAGTATGTTCGTTAAATGGATCGAATCGTAGGTTCCGGTGTCGTTAATAAGCGTAACTAAACTTAACTAACAATTTATATCAAATAATGCATGCAATTATTTTTTTCCTACACATATAATCAATTAAAGACATATAATTCACATAAGAACTAGTTAGAATCGATTCCTGTTATTCTTTGCGTTTGACGAATTTTGGTGATCAACCAGTGTGTAGGGGCAGACTCGGTAAAACAAGTGCACGTGAAACAGACGTGACATAAAACGACTAGTACACATTGGCAGGTCTAACGGAAAGTTAACTGGGTTAACCTGGGAATTTGGCAGTTGTCACAGGAGGGGGGCCGAAAATTTTAGTCTCTTGATTAGGGTTTTCGCCCCCTTCATTAATCAGATATATATATATATATATATATATATATATATATATATATATATCTGATTAATTTTTCCGTTAAGTCCCTCGTGTTTGTTTAATCTTTTGTCGATCCATTTAATTTCCGAGATGAACATTTAAACCCTTTAAATGTTTCTCTGCCGAAGTTTAACGAATATTAGACAAACTAATAGATCGTTTATTTCCGTCCATGACATTAATATTGTATGTCGTCTTTTGTCGCTTGATTAGTCTTAATGAATAATAGTAAATCAAATAAGTAATTAATTATTTATCTATTAAACTATTTAATAAACAAATAATTAATTCTTCTGCGAATTTGCCGGTTATAAGAGTAAGCGGTCTTAAATACCCGTTGCCTCCGGTGTAACTCTTACGGGTCTTAACCGGGTCGGGTACTTGATTTAGTCGGGTCTGGACACCTAAATCCAACAGTCTCCCACTTGGACTGATCGCGACTATTAATCAAGATACAGTCAGAGGTGCTCTAGCTACACGTGGCTATCCCAACCAGTCATGACACTTCAAGTCAAAACAACCAAGGCATATCAGTAAACTTGTGATATAGTTTAGACTTATGGTATTTGTAAGTCATCAGATCCTTTCTGTATGAGACATCAATCGAACTAGAGACATGGATGTATTCATTCTCTATCATGTTCGATCATTGTATTTCTCGTTGTTCTGTTCGAAGTGGTCCAATCAAACACATAGTATGTTTGGGTAAGGCCTTACACTTAACACTTGGAACTAACGAGAGGGCCCACGATGTCAAACTGTCGCAATATCAATACAAGAGCACAGAATCCCATATTGACTACATACAGCTCCCACTAAGCTTCAGATTCGTTCCCAAAAGTAACCGTTATGGCTGGCAGTTACGCGACAGCGTTAAGCTACAATCAAAGAACGTTCTTTGGCAGACGGGAGGTCGCTCATGTATCTCAGGTCGAAGGATACCGTTGAGTATACCATCAATCAGAATTGTCTTATGATTAAATCCATGAAGACACTCTGATGCGAGTTACGTCCTGACGTCATTCTCTAATGAGGCCTTGTGAGTCTGGAAGTCAACACCTTGAGTCCAGAGTCAGAATAGTCTTGCTTCAGGCGCTGCTCCCGCAATGTCTGATCGACTACGGACCTTTAGAATATTGACGAAATATTCATGGATAACAAAAAAAACGTATAAAATTCGAACGCGTTACGCAGAATTCAAAGTCCCTTTAACAGCTTAGAGGAGATCGAATGATATGGTGCAAACGATAATGTTCGACATCCAACACTAAAATCGAATATCGATGTGATGCAGAATTCATGCACTATCCAATAGTGTTATTTCATTAATCTGACCTGATCATTGAAAACTATAAACTCGCAATCATTTCCTCGAGTTTCGTTCTAGGATTGCCAATATCTGTTGTTTCTTAAGATTCAGTGTTTATCTTGAACAGTGAGTCTTCTTAAGTGAATTGAACTTGTGATAATGTAGTGCCCTTGGTAAGCCCATGTACGACTGTGTTATCACTTGAGCATGTAAACAGACTATTTACAGAGTCGAATTATCCCTTTGAATGTTTTACGGCATTCTTAGTTCAGATTCAATTAAGGTGGCTATCAATGTTCAACGAGTACAATTGGTTCTCGGTTAATGAACATATATTCCCTTTCATCAGTGTTTAGTAGTGATGATGTGATTTTCCATCTATGGTCATGGCGTAACACTTTACGGCAACATTCCATGCAATATCCAAGTATTGGATTTATTTTCGCATCACATTTAGTATGATTCGAATCGTTTCAAGAGATTGATCGTATTAATGGTTGCTCAGCCATTTGATGACCAATGCTTAATTTAATCTTGAAACTTATAATTAATTGAGGTGTCATTTGAAATTTTACTCCAGTAAATTTAAATGATCTTTAGATCGGCACTTGATCGTTATTCCGGTAAGGATCAGGGGCGATGCTCCCACTTGCTTGAGGCAGATTGATATTCCATATCATCATCCTTCTTTCAAACCGTTTGGATACCAATTTACACGGAGAAAACGTGGCAATCAATTTTCGTTTTCAAGAACGAAATTGTTCGAGGTCGTAGCTTGTGGTACGGTAATCGAATGCTTAATATCCAGATGTTATGACTTACTCATAAGTTCATAGACGATTGACATAGTCATTTCAGAGTTTGATAGCACGTAGATGCTTTCGTCTATGATTGTTTGAAAGTATCTCGTGATGATCGAGATGATGATTTATTTTATCGGATTCTCGGGTCCGACATTAGAGGATGTTTCCCTTATTCAGGTAAGGTTAACATACAAACTCTAATCAGAATGTCACTATGTTTCGTCAAGCAACAATCCATTGTTGGTGAAACATTGTAGGTCTGCTCGTCTCGTATAGATGCGAGAGTTGCATTACATGATCCAACGACTTATCAGAATCACCTTTCTCTAGATATTTAAACATCTAGCTTTGGACATGTAATTACTAAATTCCATCTTCGCAAGATACTGGTCTTGGGATTGGAAGTTAGTTATGCAAGTGATGTGTGAAGGGGCGTTATGGTTACAGAAAGTCAAGGGCTTTTGTTGTGGCAAGTCATCAGTCTTGTGTTTATTGGTTTCTAGATGAAATAGTGAATCGTTGTACTAAACCTTTTAGTGCATATCGGATTTAAAACACACGTGAGTACAACAAGTGTAGTCTAAGACTTCCAAGATGTGTGTAGGTATGCACATTTATTTGTAATGGTAATGTGCACTAGAATTGGTGTGACCATTCTACAACGTTGTAATCATCAGGTGATTACTCCTGTAGTATTTCGGCTGGTGAATCGAACTTATATGAACAAACGTCTGCTTGAAGTAGAGGATTGATTTGTTCATAAGGTTGTAGATCGAAAGGGCGATCTTCAATTGGTTCGTCTTGATTTAATATTCTTGACGTCGGATAGTTCAAAGTCATGGGACTTCACGAACTATTGCTGCGTCGTACGTTGTCTCGTAATAATTACGATATACGCTTAAGGCATTATAGCTTTAATGGGATATGATAACTAAAAAGGGTATCATGTCGCATTTAAGCTAGCCTTGATCAAATCAAGTGCACCAGGCTAGAAGGTATATTGTTATGGGATTTTGGATTTAATCTAACAAAAGGTTGAATCAAATTCAAAGTAGATTAAAACAATCATGTATGTTTCGAAAATCAACCATTGTCAAAACATGTCATAATCAAAATCCAAGGAAAGCAATTTGTTCATCCTGGAAAACAGCCAGGGAAAATCAAACAAAACAAGTTGTTTTAAAAACACCAAAAATTGTTTTAAAACGAAAACTTGAGACAAGAACTTTATTTAGGTGTAAAAATCGCAGAATAGCTCAGTGTCATCTTGGCTTGCTTCCTTTCAGCTTCATGCACCTACAAAATGTAAAGTATGTCAAACATATATTTTGTAGGAATAAGTGAAGCATCATACAACATAATCTTATATGTATACCTGAGGAATTACCCGGCTGGGCTTTTCCGCTCTTCACCTTGGCAAGATATTCTGGGCAGTTTCTTTTCCAGTGCCCCATCTTGTGGCATTCAAAACACCCGCGCTGTTCAGGCGGCGGTGCCTTGGTTGCCTTAGGCTTGCCCTTCTGGGAGCTTCCAGACGCTCTGGTGACAGCCGCCTTGCCTTTCTTCTTGTTCCCACGCCTACCCTTCTTTACCTCGGGCTTCTTGACGCCTCCTGATGGGATCGCGAGTACATCGGGTGCCTTACCGTTAACAAAATTAACTTCAGCGGTCTTAAGCATACCGTGAAGTTCAGTCACTGTCATTACCATGCTATGCATGTTAAAGTTTACCCCGAAAGGGGTGAAGGCACTGGATAGTGAGTGAAGAATCAGGTCAGTCGCCATTTCGGTAGGAATGACGTAATTCAGTTTTGCGAAGCGGTCGATGTAACTCTTCATCTTCAGGACATGAGGGCTGACGGGAGCGCCTTCGGCCATGCGACAACTAATGAGTGTCACAACGGTGTCATAGCGCTCTTGTGGGGCCTGAGTTTCAAACATGCCCCTTAGATCACCGATCATCTGAAAAGCCGTCCTGTCAACCATGTTTTTCTGGATCTCAGAATCCATGGTGGCTAGCATAAGACACGCGATATTATTGGCATTTGTTCGCAGTGTGTTATGGGCGTTTCGCGCCGCGGCCGTGTCAGCTTCAGGTTCTTCAGGAACCTCAGCCTCTAACACGTTTTCCATGTTAGCCATTTTCAGGACAATTTTCAGATTCCTTTCCCAATCAAGGAAGTTGGCGCCATTAAGTTTCTCCTTCTCAAGGAGAGACTTGAGATGGAAAATCTCTTGGTTTGCGCGGTTAGCCATCTGAAACAATAGGCAAATGTTTTAGTGTTTCGATGTTTGATTTGTATTCAAGGATGGCAAGCTAATCTTGAATAGGAATTTTGGAATTCAGTTAGTTAGACAATTTCTCCAGGCAGCGTAAAGTTCTTTCAAAATTTCCAAGTAGCTGAACGGAAAACGGTTGTCACTTGTGACTGTCACAACTCCCGTTATGGGGCTTTCGCGAACGGATCAACGAAATACGTTTAGCCCCATCTATGCTCATTTTGTCTACATGCCGACCAGAGGTACGGTGTTGAAATACTCCAATACCAAAGGTGCGTGTAAAGAAAATAGTAGTTGTCCTAAGTGGTCAACGTGTGCGTATGGTGTTGAAATACTCCAATACGTTCACCCTGGAAGATATCCTAAACACCACGTGCGGTGTTGAAATACTCCAACACGGATGTATTGGTCACTATGTTCCAAGTTAGACTTGACATAGGATGACATAGACTACCGGTTTTAAGGTTACCAGATAGGATTATTAGGCCACATTTTAATATTTAATGTGACGACAAATTTTATTAATCCTATCTCACTCGGGACGATCATTTATATAACCTAAGTATTAATGATCTATGTGTCGCGAGACGATAACCAATTTTATTAATGTTCGATTACTTTATCGAAAAATTCGAATTAAATTGGTTAATAAAATTTTATGAAGTCGTAATAAAATTAGGACTTTTATTTAATCGATTGAAAAATTAGTTTTATATTGATAAAACTAAGTTTTGGATTTTAGTTGGCGCGTTAATCAAATTAAGACAAACAACCAAAACAAGCAAACACATATGTACATATCCGGCCATGCAGGGGCTTCGATATTGTCAGAGCCTATGACAATATCGAATAAGGGCAAGGGACATAAAAGTAAATCAACCACGAGAACAAAGAACTCCCTGATAGACTTAGTTGCTCCCACTGGCATTCGGGTCTCGGTAATAGCAATATTTTTTTTTGTGAAAATAATTATTTACAATAAATAATTATTTAATCAATTACCAAACATATTAAATATGATAATTAAATTAACAATTAATTTAAATGGCAGCGGAACACGTTTTAATATGTTAACGCGAAAAACCAGACAATTAACGTAAACCATAAGCAACAGGATTCGACAATCACCATACGCGCAAACACCAAAACGCATTTATATAAAAACGCGACATATCATAAAATAAATAAACGATTAAATCTAAACTAATAACAAGTTTAGATATACCTGAGCGGTGATTCAAACAGACGTTCGAGACACCGGAAGTCAACGGGTGACGCTAGGGTTTCGCAGGACGATTTGACGGGCAAATCGAAAACGACCTCGCAGATACAGAATTCCCTCGGTGACACGGCACTGAAATCCTGTACGTCGGATAGGCGCGAAATTAGGGTTTCGCGGACGACGGCGAAACACGCGGACGACGGCGGAACACGCGGATGTCGCGGTTCGCGGTTAGGGCTTGTCGGTGGTGGAACCGGCGACGGCGAGGAGGGGCGGCGGTCGGCTCGGGCGGCGGCGGCGAGCGACGGAGACGGTGACGGTAGCCCGGTGGTCGGCTGCGCCTGAGCTGCGGGCGGCGGCGGCTGGGTCGCGGCGGTGGACGACAGCAGCGGCTCGCAGGACGGCGAACGGCGAGTGGCTGGCGGCGACCGATGGCGGAGCAAGGGTGGTCGGCTGCTGCGGCGGCTCGGTTTGGGCTGCTGCGACGGCTCGACTTGGTTGCTGCGGCGGCTCGGCAAATGGTGAACGACGGATCAAACTTTCTCGCGATCGAATGAATCGATCAACAGAGAAAAAGAGGAGGACGGCGGCGGCTCGTGGGTGGCGGCGTCGAACGAGAGAGAGGGAGGGGAGGGGGGCCGAAAAATTTAGTCTCTTGATTATGGTTTTCGCCCCCTTCATTAATCAGATATATATATCTGATTAATTTTTCCGTTAAGTCCCTCGTGTTTGTTTAATCTTTTGTCGATCCATTTAATTTCCGAGATGAACATTTAAACCCTTTAAATGTTTCTCTGCCGACGTTTAACGAATATTAGACAAACTAATAGATCGTTTATTTCCGTCCATGACATTAATATTGTATGTCGTCTTTTGTCGCTTGATTAGTCTTAATGATTAATAGTAAATCAAATAAGTTATTAATTATTTATCTATTAAACTATTTAATAAACAAATAATTAATTCTTCTGCGAATTTGCTGATTATAAGAGTAAGCGGTCTTAAATACCCGTTGCCTCCGGTGTAACTCTTACGGGTCTTAACCGGGTCGGGTACTTGATTTAGTCGGGTCTGGACACCTAAATCCAACAGGGAGAACTAAACTATTTTTTGGAAATCCAAATTAAACAAACTCCAGAAGGAATTTTATAAATCAAGCAAAATACATCAAAAATCTCCTCCTTAAGTACTCTCTCTCAAACTGATCCTCATATATTCAAAACACCAATGACCACAAACGTGAAAATTGATGCTGACAAAGATGGTAAAAATGTTGATGAGCACACATACAGAGGAATGATAGAATCGCTTCTGTATCTCATAGCAAGTAGGCCTGACATCATGTTCTCCACATGTTTCCTTGCCAGATATCAATGTAAACCCAAGGAGTTGTAGGGATATGATCATGTAATAGTAAGCGTATGTCCGGAAATTATTTAAGCCTACGGGGTTACACGTCTCGACACCAAATGTATTAATATTAATTAATAGTTAATTAATATTTATTACGAATTATTAAAGAGGAATTAATTAAAAACTAATAGTTAATTGTTAACGGGCCATTAGTTATTAATTAAAGATAAGAGAATTGGACTAGATTAATTAAGGAACAAGTTAGTGGAGGCCCAAAGACCTTGTACGAATTCTAGAAATTCGCAAGCCTCATAGGGCTTATTGTGTTGCCCTAATCTTGTTCCCTAAGTTATCTAAACCCTATAAATAGAACCCCTTGGTTAAGGGTTTGGGTGACGATTCAATCCAAGTGATTAGAGAAATCCAAAACCCTAATTCTCTCCTCCTCCTCTCCTCTTCTAAATTTCGGCTAGGGTTTCTAATTCCCTTGAGTTCGAAATTGTGGTTTGACCAAAACTTGAAGAAGAAGGTTCGTGATCAAGTGCTAGCACATAACATTGGTGTGTCGTGTGTGCGATCGTAGATGGATTTGCATTAACTCCTCCAAGAGATCAAGTCAATCCGAGCTCATAAGGTAAACATGTTCTATCCGGTTAGTTAGGTTAAATCATAGGATCGATCCGCTGCGTACTCGTGAATAATCTGATAAATAGTTATATAAACCAACAGGAGTCTCACCTATTAGCTGTCAAAAGAGTCTTTAGATACCTAAAAGGATCAGCTGACCTAGGTCTATGGTATCCCAAGGAAACTGATTTTTCCCTAACAGCCTACTCATATGCCGATCATGCAGGTTGTAGATTAGACAGAAAGAGTACATCAAGAGACTGTCAGATGCTAGGAGGTAAGTTAGTATGCTGGACATCCAAGAAACAAAACTATGTATCAACTTCAACCGCTGAAGCTGAATATGTTGCTGCTGCCAGCTGTTGCTCTCAAGTAATATTGATGTAGACCCAACTCAAAGACAACGATATAAATCTCTCTAAAATACCAATTTTCTGTGATTCAAAGAGTGTTATTGCCATCACATCCAATCCTGTCCATCACTCAAGGACAAAGCACATCGACGTCAGGTATCACTTTATCAAAGATCATTCTAAAAAAGGACACACTGAAATGTACTTTGTTCCAACTGAACTCCAGCTTGCAGATATCTTTACTAAACCTTTAGATGAAAAAAGACACTCATTTTTACTAAGCAAGCTGGGGATGCTAAACATGACTACAAATTAAAATATATATATATATATATAATAAATAAATAAATAAAAAAAGGGGGGAAGGGGAGCCAGTTCAATAACTCATGTCATTTTTCTTACTGTACTCCCAAATAACTTCTCTGAAAAGTTGACTTCTTAAACAAAGAACTCAAATTTCTAGAACCAAAAACATCAATAATGACCTACAAAAATAGGCTGTCAAATTCCTCTGCCCCCTCTTCTGTTCACTTCATCATCTCACCATGTCTCTAAAAGGAGCACAAAAGTAAAATTCCCAACATCCTTCTTCCTCATTGAAATTTGAAATACCTTATCAAAAGGGATAAACTCAGCCATGTCTTTCAAAGAACTCTCTCTACCATTACCTGAAAATACAACATTCTCTGTTCCTCACCTTCACAATCTCATGCTCTATACACCCTGTGGGAACAGATTTTGGTCCTATCAACCAATGATGAAATTCCTTAAAAATGACCCCATAGGATATGCACTGACTCTTGATTCCAATCAACTACTCTCTACTTCAAGAATTTTGGAGGAATGCTGTTCTCATTGTTAAGGATGGAGACAATACCTTAATAAGAACATCTTTCTGTGGAGTATTCTTTGTCTTTAATCAACATCTGATCAGAAAATCACTTCAAATCAAAGACAGTCCATCTGATCCCAGTCACTTCGACCAAGATGCTGTGATCAAAACTCTTCTTGATATGGGATACAAAGGAAATCTATATGAAGGAAAAGCTGACAGAGTTCACCTTCCATATCTTTGGCAATACTTTTTCTCTCAGATTCAAATTTGTTTCTCATCAAAATATTCTGATCATCATCTCTCAATATGTCATGCATGCTCTCATTCAAGGTCACAACATGAATTTCTCTTTGTATCTCATGAGACACATGCAAAACAATCTCAACAGACCCTTAAATGAAAGATTCATTCTCTATCCAAGATTTTCCACAAAATTAATCCTTCAAGCTTTAAACTGGGAAACAATACCAAGGGGAATCAAGACAAGCAAAGTAGTATCTCAAAAGGGAATATCTCCTGGTGGACTATAAATTTCCGGACTTCCAGACTCCAATGGATATTTTCTTCCATCCACAGGAAGGAAAAATTCCTTGTATCTTTATATTTCTCTTCAAATGGAAGCGAGATTCAAAGCCTTCAAAACTCCTGCTCACAACAGCGGCTAGAATAGATGCACGTGTACAGACATCTGTACTTGCCTTGAACTCTCTATATAAATTCCTTGAATAAATAAATTCTTATTCTCTTGATCAGAAATATTGCAGAATGTCTCCTCAAAAATCAAAATTGTCCAAAATATCTGAGCAATGAATGAAAAATTGGCTCTAATAAATACGATAATTAATTCGCTAATTATTCACATAATGGCCAACAATAATTTTTGTTACCGTTCAGAATAAAAGCGTCCATTCGAATTACTTATAGCTGTTATAGGAAAACCTTGAAAAACGGAATGGCATCATGAGATACCTATAAAAGGACATCGTCCCTCTCATCCAAATCGCACTGTTCATATCACAAACCTGAGAAACCACAAATGACGTCCTCATCTACAACCCCTGCGATGAACACTTGGTCCAAAGGAAAAATCACTCGAAATCCATCTGCTCAAACCCTAAACCTAGATTCCTCATCCTTTGACTCACCATCCAGACGGGATTTCACCCTAGACACCCTTAACCAACCGTGCGATTTGAACCCATCTGCATACTCATCAAACCTCCAGTTGATCATAGAAGCTCTGAAGAATTCATCTCAACTTGCTACAGCCTTAACAATCAACGAACCATGCCTAAAATCCGCCATTCTAAACTTTTGGACAACTGTCAAGATGATAGATGGAAACATGAAAGGAAAGGTGAACACATACACTAACATCACACTCCAACTATCTGATCTGAGAAAAATCTGCCCATTACCAGACAACTTCTCATCCTTCTCTCCTAACCCAGAAGATCCAGCCCTTATAGAACTGATCATTGAAATCATCGGAGGTATGTTTGTAGAAAATGGTCAAATATCAAATCTCAGAGTAAGTCAACTAAAGCCCGTCTGGAGATTCACTACTCTGACTTACTCAACCACACCATGACATCCAAGAATGGCTCCATGGATCACACCATTCTATACAGTCTATGCTGCAATGAAGAAATTGGCGTGACCTTGCTAATCTGGAAAGATATGGAGAAAAGAGTCAAAGAAAAATCAAAAGGCAAGAAGTCAAAATTTGTGCCCTACGTCAGATTTCTAGCACAAATGTTCAAAGATAAAGTGAGAACAGAGGAAAATGAAGAAATCCATACAACTGAAATGTATCACATCAAAGGTATGTATAGACCAGGTACACATATAGATTTCTGCAATTTTCCATGGGGTATGACAGTTAAGATAGAATACAACAACCCAGTCTTTCATAAATATCTCATCAAAGCCAACAAATTCAAATCTAACCCTAATTAGTCACCTACTTCAACCAACACTACAACATCACCATTAGAAGAAATGGCTGACCACAACCCTTCCTCTCCTCCACAACAACAAAACTCACCACATCAGGAAACCCCACCGAGTCCCCCACATACACCACAAGTGTAATACTCGAAAATAAAATAACAATTAATAACAATAATAATAAATTATAAAAATGAAAATCTTGTCCTAGTAAGTCGTAAAATGCAAATTAAAGTATGTATAGATGTATAATGAAGTTTTATAAACTAATGTAAACTAACTAAAAGGATTTGATTAATAACTCATATGAGTTTCGTAGGAAAGGATGAAAAAGAAAAATAGAAACAATAATAAATATAAATCTGATTTTCTAAGATAATATGTGATTTTCTAAGATAATATGAGGTAAAAAGGTACTGAAAATATTATTCAAATGAAATCAACAGAAGAAAAAGAATGGGATATGTATTGAGATTAAGTGGTGTCAGTAAATCACGTCGACTTCAATCAAATTTCATTCTCAGACACTCTCATCACTTGATTGCGATCTGCTCCTAGTAGGCCTGTAACCTACTTCCTTAATCGTTAGTTGGTTCGAACCTCTAGCTGAGATATCGAAGTGGTACGAGTCCCGTTAGCGGTGGTGTCTATATCATCGGGTGGTGAGAGCGATGGTGCAGGGCGACGAAGTGTGGACAACAGTGCAACGAAAAAAGAAACCAAGAAGCAAGGGGTTCAAGTGGCCGGAAAACACCATCTCCTACTTCATCTCAAACCTCCCGGAAGGTTGCTCCAAAGACTCCTTGCGAAAGGAATGCGCCTCCTTTGGTAGGGTTATTGATGTCTTCATCTCCAAGAAGAGAGGTAAGTCGGGTTCATTCTATGGGTTCGTCAAGTACGATGGTGATGAAGTCAAGGACAAATGGATGCTTGAACGAGTTTTGAGCAAGATAAAGCTTGATGGCTGTGTACTCACTGTCAACATTGAACGATTTGATAGAGACAGGAAACCTATTGCCCCTCCAAACAACCATGCTGCTCATGCTCCTGCTAAGATCGCAACGGTGCGGCCTCGCATCATCGACAACAGCTCCTCGGGTCATCTGGAAACAGACTTAAGGACATCCTTCTTAGACAAACTGGTTGGAAGATCTGTGGCAGTCAAATCGGAGAAAAAGTCTCCATACCGGATTTAACTTTTCCGATCTCTTCGGAATGGAAATCTTCCTCTCTTATTGGGTTGGCTATGGATCTGGATACTCTTAACAGCCTTCATCTCATTATCGAAGGCGAAGGATTTCGGCGCTGCAATTTCAGGTACGTCGGTGGTTTGCAGGTTCTCATCTCCTTCCCCGATCCGGAAGAAGCTGAAGCTTTCCGGGAGTGCATGGGTAATCGGAAAGAGATTTTCCATAATCTTTCATGGTGGGAGGGCAATACGGTTTCTTCCGATCGTTTGGCCTGGTTAAATATTTCTGGGATTCCCCCTCAGCTCTGGGACAACCGGGTTTTCGATCAAATTGGTGGGCTCTTCGGCAGAACAGTGAGTGGCGCGAATGTGAGTGTCTGTGACGTTAACCTCACGTCCAAGAAAATCGGAATTCTAACGTCCGATCCTGACCCAATCGAGGTTTATGTGACTGTGGAATGGAAGACCGAGTCATATCGATGCAAAATCTTGGAATTGCAGGAGGACTGGCTGCCTGTTTGCATCTGGAATCTGCCTAGCCCGGCCTGTTTTCCGGCAACTCCGGTAGCCCCTTCGAAGGAGTGCGCAGTCGATTCTCCTCGGGCCGGCGGTTCCATGATCGGTGGTAACTTTCTGCCAGATGATGTTGACGGGACAAAAAACCCTAATAGGGAAGAAGTTGGTGAGTCAGAGGGTCTGGGAATGTCTGGGATCAGATCCCCTGCAGGACCTTTCCCAAATTTGTTGGAGAGAGACTTGGGAGTTGACTTTGGAAAAGAAGATGGGTCCCAGCAGTCACATGACTCATATAAATCTCTTTTTAAAAAAGTGGGCCTGGGATCTTCACCAGATCAATCGAATTCTTCAATTGGGCCAGACTCTTACTTTGGGCCTAACTCCTCTAGAGATGGGCTGAAATGCAAGAGCAAGCAACAAGGGAAGATGGTGGGCTCCTGTTTTGATGGGCCTACTAGTCGAACCAGAAGCCAAAGCAGTCTTAATGGCGCCAAGATTTCTTCACAGGTTAACATTGAATTTCAAAAGGAGATAATGGAAACGATCAAGCTGGGTTCCAGCATGGGCATTCAATGGGATGGCAAAGAAGATTTGGTGTCCAGAGTGGTCTTGGGTGAAAACCTTGAAGATAATTAATGGATATCCTATCCTTGAATGTTAGAGGGGCTAGAGATCCAAAAAAAATCCTTTGGATTAACGATCTCCGGCAAGCAAATCGGTTTTCTTTTTTGTGTTTGCAGGAAACGATGGCTCGAGATGGTTCCAAAATTCAAGTCAATCGTATGTGGGGGAATGGTAATATGGGTTGCGATTGGGTGAATTCAATTGGGAACTCCGGTGGCCTCATCAGTGTCTGGGACCGTAATAGGTTCCAGATGCTCAAGAGTATCAAAGACGTCAACTTCCTGGTTATCGTGGGCACCATTATGGATTCTCAAACTCTCATCAATATCGCTAACATCTACTCCCCTCAAGGAGCCTTTGAAAAGCGAGAATTATGGAAAAGACTGCGTGTTTGTATGTCTCATCTCCCCGGCGGCTGGATTCTAGTGGGGGATTTTAACGAAGTTAGAAACAGAGACGAAAGACGATATTCCATCTTCAACAGACGTGGGGCTGCCGATTTTAATCAGTTTATCGATGATGCGGGCCTTTTCGAGTTCAAGATGGGAGGTGACAAGTTCACGTATATGGAGAAAAATGGGAAGAGCTTCAGCAAAATCGATCGATTTTTGGTCTGTGATCTGGTTAGGACCGGTTGGCCGTCGGCCTCTGTGACAGCTCTTCCCCGGTGGCTTTCCGATCACAATTCGATCTTCCTTAAGATGGTTACGGCGGACTTCGGTCCTTGCCCCTTCAAGATCTTCTCGTCTTGGTTCAAGGATCCTTGCTTTAAGGATGTGGTCATGGATTGTCTCGCCAACTTTGCGCCCCCAGTTGGTGAATGTCCCGATGTTTCGCTCCTCCGTAAGCTCCAATTTATCAAACATGGACTAAAAAATTGGCGCTCCTCTGTGGCAATAAATCGTGAAGTAGATAAAGTGGAAGCCCTTAGAGTTTGCAAATTTCATGAAGATTTGGCGGCTTTATTTCCTCTCAATGACGCTGAATTAAAGACTTGGGATATGGCCAAGCTTAAACTCGAAAAAATTGCAGAGGATAGGGTTGAAGACTTGAAACAAAAAGGGAGAATTAAATGGGCTATTGATGGGGATGCTAACACTAGCTTTTTTCATGGAATTATGCAAGCAAACCTCTCCGCATGTCGGATTAATGGGTTGTCGGTGAACAATGGGTGGATCTCGGATCCGGGTCTTATTAAAAAAGAAGTTTTCTTTTTTTTTCAGGAACAAATTTAGAAGACAAAGGATCAATAGACCGGCTCTTTTATGCTCAGGAATCAACAAGCTCAGCCAAGAAGTTGCCACCAACATGTCGGGTACCTTTTCCAAAGAGGAAATTAAAAGGGCGGTCTGGGATTGTGGAAGTGATAAAGCCCCGGGGCCGGATGGTTTTTCATTCGCCTTCATCAAGCTTTTTTGGTCGGAACTCGAGGTTGACTTCTTTAATATCTTCCACAGCTTCTACGAGGATGGTATTATTGGTCGGGGATGCGGTGCGGCCTTTATTCACCTCATTGCAAAGGTCCAAGATCCTCGTTCGCTTTCGGAGTATCGGCCAATTAGCTTGGTTGGCATTATTCCCAAAGTTATATCTAAAGTCCTTGCCAACCGCATAAAGGAGCCCCTCTCCTCCTTAATTTCGGAGCCTCAAATGGCTTTCCTTTCGGGTAGAAG
>JBCNJP010000013.1:23096532-23134413 GCA_039602395.1 Deinandra increscens subsp. villosa | reverse complement strand
GCTGAGTCTCGAGGGCAAAACTATTTCTTTTTCCTTTTTAATTAATTCTTAAACTACAATCCCACATTGGTGGGGAGGAGAACTAAGCACCGCTTTATAAGGGTGTGGATACCTCCCCTATCAAGACGCGTTTTAAATCCGTGAGGGGCGGATGCCTGAGGGCATGCCGGCTGCCAAAGCGGACAATATCTTGGTGCGACGTGTCTGGGCTGTTACAGATGGTATCAGAGCCGGTCGTCGGCCAGTGTGCCAGCGAGGACGCTGGTCCCCTAAGGGGGGAGGATTGTAACATCCCACATTGGTGGGGAGGGGAACTAAGCATGCCTTTATAAGGGTGTGGATACCTCCCCCACCAAGACGCGTTTTAAATCCGTGAGGGGCGCATGCCTGAGGGCATACCGGCTGCCAAAGCGGACAATATCTTGGTGCGACGGGTCTGGGCTGTTACATGCAGAGTAGAGAGTAAGTAACTAAAAAACATAAAACCCTAAAAATAAAAACTTGCAGCCATTTTTGAGTGAAAATACACTTACGGGGAGTCTTCCCGTAGTAGGGCGCTGGTTCTTTAACACCCCTAATCCTCCATTGTTTACCAAAGGCAGCCATTGATCGATCAAAGTTTTTTTTCTTGATGATCAGGAAATACGTTCGTATATAAGATTTTGGTAGCGAAAATCGAAATTTAAAGGAAGACAAGACATGCTACCAGCTATGGTGGGAAGAAGTGGAAACGTCAGGCCAAGATAACCGTGTATATTTTTTACCTTTACCACGCAAATCCTGTTTTTACCGTGTCTATATATAACCTTTAGCAACGCAAATTTTGTTTATCAATTATTTCTTATGTGATGGGAGTAATTAAATAAGTTCTGGTTAAAATATAACCAATTAACACTTCTGTCTCAATGGTTTGTAGTGTGTTCCTTTCTTTTGACTGACCCAGGTTCAAGCCTTGTTTTTTGACTGACCCAGGTTCAAGCCTTGTTTGCTACAATTTATATTTTTTTGATTGTCTAATAGTGAATGACAGGATTTATACACTGGATAGATTTTAATTCTTCAGTAAATTGGAACAAGACTAAAACCGTATGAACTAACAAGAACAAAACCTTATGAACTAGAATTCCTCAAGAAAAATAGTTCATCTGGAATGAGAGCAGATGAACAGAACCGGATGATATTTTTAGACAATTGTTTCACTGCCTTGGCGGACTGAGATGATTTATAATTAAACAGGACCAATTTTAGTTATTCACTAGAGAAGAAGAATAGAACCGGATGAACTAGAGTTCTTCAGGATCAAGAGTAATTATTCAGTAATAGAACAGGATGAACTAGGGTTCTTTAGGATGAACCGGATAAACTAGAGTTCTTCAGGATGAACTATATATACTACAAATAACCAAATAGTTATTCTGTTCGTAGTCTATAGGATATTCCCATGTATTTAAACCCATTATCTAGTGAATTAAAATCATTGTGGTTGAATAAAATTCCTTATACACTAATATTTAGTTACACAACCTAATATATGTAGAAGACAACCGGATGAACTAGAATTCTTCAGGAAGAAGATCGAGTCAAAAGACACATCGGATGCATAACAATCAACAATTAATTACATATACAATGTTCGACTAGGAGCTATAAATAGGTGGCTTAGTCTTTGTTTCAGGAGTGAGAGTCTGAGTTAGCCTTAAGTGTGTGTTTCATAAGGTGTGATTCTCTGTGTCTGTATCTGAGTGTTACTGATTGTAATTGTTCTTTGATCAATAAAACAATCGGTTAATTACTTGTTTTGTATCTGTTATAGCTAGATTGAGTAGACGATCCAACGCTCTAGCGATTTCAAGTGGTATCAGAGCATTCTGGTTCATTCTACTAATCTGTGATTGCTATTTTTGGAGTTTTTGAAACGAAATGAGTAGTTTTTGGTGATTTTTGAGTGTTTTTACAAATTTTTGATCACTTCGATCGAGCTTTTTGTAAAAATTTTGCTCCTAAATTATTTGTCATCATTTTTCCCGATCCACTGCTGCAAATCTCGTTAAAATTAGTAAAAAATCGAGAGTTTTGAGAAATTATGATGAAGTTCGGCCGTTACTGTTCAAGTTCGGACTAACTGCTCTGAAGTCCTAGTTCGGACGTGTTCGGAGGAGTTCATTTAGAGTTCGCCCATAGTTCAGTCATCGTTCAGAGGTTTTTCTCTTTCGGTTGTATTTCGGTCAAGGTTCGGACTAGTCTGTATTTCAGAACGAGTTCGGAACGAGTTCGGTACAAGTTCGGACAGAGTTCGGTGCTAGTTCGACATTTCTAGGTTCGTTTGAAGTTCGGAGTGTTGTTTGAGGTTCGGAGTGTTGTTTGGGGTTCAGTGAGAGTTTGGAACAGGTTCGGACAAGGGTCTTGGTTCGGATAGAGTTCGGATTATCAGAATTCAAATCTTTAATTTTTAACAATGACGGAATTTCAAGCTTTTGCCGCTATGCAAAACGCAATGCAGACCATGATGAAATTTGATAACGAAATTGGAACAAGTAACAAAGTTCCTAAGTTGTTGAAATTAGAAGATTAACAGAATTGGAAGCAACGATTTTCTGCATACATAAGCACGAATGATATCGATTTGTGGATTCCGGTCAAGAAGCTTTATCAACATCCGACTGATCAAGGAGATTTCAAGGAAGTTCATACCTTCGACATTGCTGAAAGGAAATCATACGAGCATGAACAAAAAGCTTTCGGTTATCTTACAATGACATTACCCACTGAGTTGCTACATCAATTTAGTACTTGCAAGAAATCTAAGCAATTGTGGGATGCTCTATCAGCAAGATGTGAGGGTAATGATGATTACCAGAAGAGTTGAAAGAAAGTGTTCAATAAAGAATTTGATAATTTTCAACATTATGACAATGAGAACAAAACTGTTCTTGTTTCACGGTTTTCACATCTAATTAGTGAATTAAAGGTAGTGGGAATTGAGAAAACCGATGCTGATTTGAAGGAAAAGATTATGGAAGCTTTGCCTGAAAAGTGGGAGAACTATGTTTTGCTGCTCACTCATGATAAAGAATACTCTACATTGACATTTCACGAGCTTAATGGCAAACTTCATGCTCGGGAAATGGAAATGTTAAACTCAAAGAAGTCAACTGCTACTTTACAAAATACAGAGTTGTATCATGGTGAGAATACTGCTAGCATGAATGCTAAAGCAAAGCCAAATCTGAGTTCTGCACCGGGTGTTGCTTTTATGGCTGGAGCTTCTGGAAATTCTGATTCTTCAAAAGGTTGTACTTTTACAATTCCTGATTCATCACGTCAAAGTACGTTTTCTGTTCAATCGGTGGACGAATGTCCCAAATTGATTGCTGTTGTCATTTCATCATCTTTTGGAATGATTATAAATGATGTTGGGAAAGCACAATTGATTAAAGAAGATTTGAATGAACTTGATGATGATCAATTGAATGAGTTAGATATGGCATGGCAACTTGCTATGTTAACTCAGAGATCGCAGCGCTATTATAAGAAAACTGGAAAACAAGCTTTTAGTGGCAAATTGGGTTTTGATAAATCAAATATCAAATGTTACAAGTGTTCGAAGCTTAGACATTTTGCTAGAAAATGTCAACAAGCTCATGGAAGCAAACCTGGTTTTACTCAACCATCATCCAGTAATGCAAAAATAACAGCTTTAACAATTCAAGATGATGGTACTTATGATTGGGGTAAACATTTTGATTCATCTGCTTTAATAGTCACTCATGATCAACATGAAGATTCTTGTTCAGATGCGAGTTCAGACACAAGTTCAACACCAAGTTCCTATGAATTAGCTGAAAATTTGGAAAGTTTGTTGAAAGAGAAAGCTTTGTTATTGAATAAAATTCAAGAGCTTTCTGAGGATTTCAAGTTGGTGAAAGAAGATTTGGACGTGTCTAGGGAACATGAGAAGGAATTAGTTTTGAAGAATGAATGTTTGCTTACCGAGGTCAAATTGCTGATTGAAACTTTAAAGATATTAAAACAAGACAAAAAGAATGTTGAAGCTGCAAATACAAAGATCCGTGAAGAAAATAATGAGCTGGTGAATGAAGTCCAGAAATGGAAGGATGAAGCGGAGGATGCTACTAATGATTTTCTACAACTGAAAGGTATCCGTGTTGATTGATCAATTTTTTCTTTCTTTATGCATTTTCAATTGATAAAAAACAAAAATAGAGTCTTGTTTTTGTAAAATGAAAATCCAAAAATAGAGTTATCATTTTAAGGGGGAGAAATGCATGTAATGCATGTTATGGGAAGAAAGTTAATACATGTCAAATATATAAGAAAGGTGAATACATGCCCAATATATAAGGAAGGTGAATACATGCATAATATATACAAAATTTTAAGAAATTGATCATTGGGACATGATGGTACATTGGCTTACGTATCTGACTCATGGATAGAGTAGATGAAAAGGCCATAAGATCATTGTTTGATATGTTTGGTAGGATCGGCAAATCAGAAAGTATTCAGATGTGATATTAACTAAATACTAATGTTTGACCATGTGGATAACATCTTGATGCATATTTCATGACAAAAAGAAAAACAAGTGTGAAAATCAAAATGAGAATTCAATGTGTATACATGAGTTCATTTTGCAAAGTTTAAACTTGTTTGATTTTATTTATTTTGTCAAACGATCGGACTTTCTTTGCGTGCTCACAAGGCCGACCTGATTGTTGTTCGTTTGACGTTCTGTTTATTTTCTTTGGTGTTTCGTATGACTCATCGGACTTTCTCTGCGTGTACGGGAATACCAACCCGATTGTTGTTGGGTTATACAATTTCAACTTGTTTTATTTTCTTATTTTGTTAAATCCGAGGCCTTATCTGCGTATCAAAAGATCGACCTTAAGGTAGACGATTTAACATTCGTATTTCTTTTTGCATGGAATACAGTTGACAAGATCATGAAAATATTATACTTTGTGAAAATTTACAAGTGTAATCACACAAAAAGATAAAGCAAAAGAAAAAGGAAAAAGAAAATGTCTGAATATGTCTGATAGTGTGGAATACACTGGTCAAAGCAAATCTAATCAATATTTTAACATATCCAGATGTTATGAGTATGTTTCTGTCTGAGTTTAAGATGGACAAATTATACCGGCAATCAGCATGACTTATGTGTTTCAATTAGTTGAAATTGAAGTGTAGTTCAGTGCGTTATGTTCAATATGATCTCATATAGTGATCTTTCTCATACCAAAAATAGTGTCTATTTCTGTATTGAATTTCATTTTATTTCAGAAAAGTACAAAAATATTTTCGGTGTGTTTTAGCATAAGTTTGAAAAATCAAAAAAAAAAAAATAGGTTTTTTTTATATAAACTTTCTAAAAGCCAAAAAGATTTTGTTTCTGCTTTATATTTGATTTGATCAACACGTGATACAAAACCAATTTTTCAAAATCATATCTTGGAGTCTCGAAAAGACGTTTTGTGTGAAGATTATTTAAATTTTGAGCAGGTTGCTAAAGTGAAGGAAATCACAACTTCAAGTCTTCTTAAGCTGTTGATAAAGACCAGAGATACACCAGACATCGTCAAGTATTCAAGATCAAGTTACGATCAAGTTGAGGAGGAGTTTGTTCGAAGATTCATTTCACTGGACGAACGGGTTCTACACTTGAGGGGGAGCTTTATTGAAGATACAGAGTAGGATGAATTTGTTCGAAGATTCATATCATTGGACGAACGGATTCTACACCTGAGAAGTGCATCGTGTGAAGTATCAAACTAAGGTTTAAGATTTAAGTTCAAGGCTGAAAATGAAAGATTTGAATATAAAATGGAAAGTTTTATGAAGGAAAATGAATCTTTGATGGATGAAGTCAAAAGGCTTACTGATGAATTCAAATTGGTTAAAGCAGTTTTGGAAGTTTCTAAGAAGAATGAGAGAGAATTAGCTATGAAAAAAATGATATGTTGGAAAAGGAGATTACCTTGAATAGCAAAGTTCTTCAATATGTAAAGAATGATTTGGATATGTCTCAAAAGAATGAAAGGGTTTGTGAAGAAAGAAATGTCAAACTGATAGAAGAAAAGGAGGAATTTGTTAAAGAAATCAAAAAATGGAAGGATGAAGCAAAAGATGCTGCTAATGATTTTCAAAACTTGTTTGATAAATCAAAAATCAAGCTTGATTTGCTTACAAAGAATGCTGAAGAGTATGTTGCTAAGATTGAGGCTTATCAAGTTGATATGGAGAAGTTATTGGATGAGAAGCGTGAGTTGGTTAGTGTCAATAAGGTACAAAATGCAAATCTGGAAATTCAAAAATGCAATGAGGATAAGTTGAAGAAGGAGTTGTTTGAAGGGATGGAAAATCCTCGATTACAAAATTTTGAAACTCATAAGGTTGGAAAGCGGTTGATAGTGTTTTGACTAAAAATTATGAGGCAAAATTAAGTAACCAAATTTTTTTGTGAGGTATGGTGCCTTGGATGCAAATATATGAAATCCTTTGAAGCAGCTTGAATTCAAGGAAATAATGACTGTATGCATACACAATCGGTGAATTCCCAGGATGCAAGCAAGAAAATAGAGATTTGTACGGGGGAAAAGCCCTTAATCCTTGGATGTCTCCAAGGAGCGCCGGCATAAAAAACCCCGAGCAACGATAACACACGTTGCTAGTTTATTATTTCACAGAAAAATGTTAAGTACAGAGAGTTGGTGGTTGTTCTAAGTGAGTGAGTGCATACAAGTGTGAGTTCGAGAGCAAAATTCCTCTTAAATGAGCCTAAGCCACTGTATTTATAGTACAAATTGGCTAACTATCCGGATTTTCAAGGATTGAGTCTTCAACAGATTATGACCGTTATAGTCCCGGTCTTCAGGCATCTACACCTCTTCTA
The DNA here is from genome assembly GCA_039602395.1 of Deinandra increscens subsp. villosa. NCBI lineage: Eukaryota > Viridiplantae > Streptophyta > Magnoliopsida > Asterales > Asteraceae > Deinandra > Deinandra increscens. The sequence goes on along the minus strand of JBCNJP010000013.1, from coordinate 23,127,497 downwards.
ACTGACTTAACGCGTTCCCCAAGCTTGACTTGGTCTATTAGAACGTTACCAATCGTGCCTGGTCAATTAACACGTGATAAAAACAAGGATTGACCCAGGATGCCAGATATGTCCCAGGATGTTACATGTCCTTTGTGATCGTTTGGAGACCTGGTCCACCTGATTTGTAGGGATTCACTCCGAATATAAGGGTTAACTGAGCTATCAGGAACGTTAGAGCCTTGTCTTGCACTCAAAAGCCTTAAAAGTAAGATTCTTAACTGAAAGAGTCTTTATAGTCTTGACTCCAGCTGATATCTCGGGATTTCCTCCTGATTTTTAGTTGAATAAGTCCTTGTGCACGTTAGAGAGAAGTCATGCACTTATTAAACACGTGACAAACATGAATTAGTATAATCTTTAGCACCCAGCATGCTGGGGTCGTTCAGCATGCCTGACCAATCCAAGGTACTGCCACTGTCCCAGGATGTCAAAACCGTCCAGGATCATCCTTTTGTCCCAGGATGCTTAAACTGTCCAGGACACTAAGAAGCCTCTAGGATGATTCATCCATGCTAGGATTCTAAGACTACCAAGGATGCTGGACCAGAATTTGGGCCATAACAATTGCCCCCAATTTTGACGGATGTTGATAGAGTCTGCATCTGTCAAAATTCAAATCATTTGATCATCATTTTTTATCTCAATTCCCATTTATACTTATGACGGAAAAACAATATTTTGGGTTTACTAGAGGTTGTTTCTTAATGTAAATAAATTTTCTTTTTAAAAAAAAACTTTTCAGGTAGCACAAATGCTTAAATAACTACATCCCTGAATGGCAGGTGGTTTATCCTGGTTCCGGGATCATGAATGTTTTTATTATGCTCAATATATTATACGTCGTGGGGGTCCTCATCTGACAGGTTTAGATGACATATTCTTATAATAAGAAACTTCAGGTAAAAAATTTATCTTTTTCGGAAGGAGCTGACAAGGACTTCAGAATCTTTAGGTTCCTTGCATACGCAAGCATGTCTTTGCCTGCTCCCGGTATCATAGTTTCCATAGGACATTGAATCAATGTCCTAGATAAATCTTTGGTCAAGGGTCAATATGTCGATGTCAACATCTAGTTTAGTTCATCATAATTGATGCTTTTTCATTAGAATATCCCTGCATAGCTATTCCTCAACATGCTCAATGAAGATTCCGTTAGTTCTAGACCAACATGCTTGATGTTGGCATCCTTAGGATTAGGTCAGCATGTTTGATGCTGACATCCTTCGTTAACATATCAATGTTAATACTTGGGAATATTTCCACGGATGCTAATAGCTCTTTCATCCTGGGTGTACCCTGGATGTTAGAACTCCTCAGAATAAGTTTTATATTTCCTGTTTAATGTGCTTGCTGCTTGTCTTTGTCTCCTGTAAGTTTGGGATGTAGCAAGTTATTCTGCGTCCCTACAGTCATCGTGGCTAGGATTTGGCATATTCAATGCCATCCTAGGTCACAAACATGGGGTGAATCCAAAAAATAACGGGGTTAGACCCATAGATCCTGAGATTAAACCTGTAAATACTGGGGATAATCCCAAAATTCTGGGGATAAACCCGAAAATACTGGGGATAAACCCAAAAACACTAGGGTTCAAGCCCAAAAATACTGGGGTCAAGCCCAAAAATACTGAGGTCAAGCCCAAAAATACAAGGGTTATAACCCGATGTCGATCCGGCGAACCGGGGTCATGCCCGGTGCCATACTAGCGAATTTTATGGTCCACCTCGAGCCAAACCGGTGAACTAGGGTATTGCCTCGTGTGTCTTATGTTTGTGTGAAAACACCAAAAACCTTAAGGAACCCCCATATGTCCATAAATCATGAGGTTGTCGCCCATGCTGTTAACACAGGTCGATCCCATAATCCTGGGTCCAATATGTGGGTTAACGTGCGCTACAGGTGATTACCCAAACATAGGAGAGGTGATCTCCTCTTAAACCCCAGAAGGTATACTAGATACCTTAAACGGAGGAGAGATGGCCAGTCACTAACTTAGGAGAAATACATCCCTAGCTTCATGCATCCAGGGTCACGCATCTGTTTCAAGTGTCTTAAACACAAAAGTCAATAGATTTTATAGGGAATAATAAGAATAAAAATAGAACAAAAGTAAGTAATAGTAAAGAATGTAAAAGAAATACCTTGGATAATTTTTTAATTAGGAAACATACCTGGGACACAGCATCATGGGGTACTAGACTTACATGAGATAGGCTTTCAAATGAATCGCATTCCATGGATGTGGTAATAATTCACCTTCCATATTGGCAAGCCAATATGCCCCTCTACCTGCCTCTGAGTCAATCAAGTAGGGACCTTCCCATTTAGGGGCTAACTTACCATCCCCTAGATTTGTCGTGTTTTGAAATGCTTTCCTTAGAACCAAGTCTCCTACCCTGAATCTTCGGATCCTCACATGTTTGTTGTAGGTTTTAGAGATTCTTTGTTGGTATGGGGCCTTTCTCCAAGCAGCTTGTTCTAGTAGCTCATCCACGGTGTTAAGGTCGTCAGCCAGGGATTCGCTATTTGCATCATGGGTTTGACTGATAACCCTGAATGTTGGGACCACCATTTTTGTTGGAATGACTGGTTATGTACCAAAGACCAAGGAAAATGGAGTCTGGCATGTGGCATTCTTGGATGTAGTTCTATCAGCCCACAATGCTAATGGTAGTTCTTCCGCCCATTTTCCTTTTTTCTCCTTGAGCCTTTTCTTCAAATTGTTGATGATGATCTTATTGCTAGACTTTGCTTGGCCATTAGCCTGAGGATGCACTGGTGTATAAGTTATCATTTTTAACCCCCAACTTTCACAGAATCCAGTAGTCCTTTTGCCAATGAATTGAGATCCATTGTCACACACTATTTCAGAGGGTATGCCGAATCTTGTTATGATATTCATCTTGATAAATGATATGACTTCTTTTTCTCTGACTTGGACATATGCTTCAGCCTCTATCCACTTTGAGAAGTAATCAGTCATTGCTAACCTGAGGACTTTACCTCCTGGCGCCCTGGGTAGCTTTTCTACGATGTCCATTCCCCACTTCATAAAGGGCCAGGATGCAGGGATAGGATGCAAGGGTTCGGCAGGTTGATGAGGAATGTTTGCGTGCCTCTGGAAAGCATCGGATTTGAGGGAAAACCCTGGGAATCCTTTCTCAAGGATGGCTAAAAGTAGCATGTTCTCAGGATTTTAGACATTAGGGACCTACCCCCTGTATGATTCCCACAGTCACTTTTGTGGATGTCTTTGAGTACTTCCTGAACTTCGTCATCTTCCAAGCATCTTAAGTATGTTCCTGCAACAGACGTTTTATATAATTTTCCTTTTACAAGAACATACCTGGCCATCCTAATCGATTGTTGAACAATGTTTCAAACTCCCAAATGTTCACGACTTTCTTAGCAAATGTGAAATTGCGTGAGCATCGGATCGTCTACTCGATCTAGCTAATTTCGGATACGAAACGTAATTAAACTGATTGTTTTATTGATCAAACTGAACAATTAAAACCAGTAAACACAGAGAAACTGAGACACAGAAACACCACAGAAAACACACACTTAACACTTGCTCTCTCACGCTCAGTCTCTTCCCTCTTACTGAATACAAAGACAAACCCACTATTTATAGCGACCGGCCGAACCTCAGGCGAACCTGGAGTTCGTCTTATCTGAACTCCAGGTTCGGACCAAGTTCGGCCGACAGCTTATGAACTTGTCTTGAACTCCGTCTTGTCCTGGCTCGATACTTCACACAATGCACATATCATGTATCTACAAACTCCCCCTCGTCGTGTGCAGTATCTCTTCAACATTATCAAAATTGTATCTTCAATCAAGCTCCCCCTCAAGTGTAGAATCCGTTCGTCCAATGAAATGAATCTTCGAACAAACTCTTCCTCAACTTGATCGTAGCTTGATCTTGAATATTTGACAATGTCTGGTGTTTCTTTGGCCTCTATCAGCAGCTTCAGAAGACTTGAAGTTGTGATATCCTTCACTTTAGCAACTTGCTCAGAATTTAAATAATCTTGGCGCAAAACGTCTCTTCGAGACTCCAAAATATGATTTTGAAAATACGATTTGCATCACGTGTTTATCAGATCAAAAATAAACCAGAAACAAAATCTTTTTGGCTTATAGAAAGTTTATATCAAAACAAACCTAAAATCTTTTTGATTTTTCAAACTTATGCTAAAACACACCAAATTTTTTTTTGCATTTTTCTGAAATGAAATGAAATTACAATACAGAATCAAACTCTATTTTTTATATGAGAAAGATCAATATACGGGATCATATTGGACATGACGCACTGAACTACACTTCAATTTCAACTAACTGAAGCACATAAGTCATGCTGATTACCGGTATAAATTTGTCCATCTTAAACTCAGGCAGAATGATACTCATAACATCTGGATATGTTAAGGTAATGATTAGATTTTGTTTTGACCAGTGTATCCCACACTATCAGACATAACCAGACATTTTCTTTTTCTTGTGTGATTTCTTCCTTTTCTTGTGTGATTACACTTGTGATTATCACAAAGCATAATATTTTCATGATATTATCAACTGTGTTCCATGCAAAAAGAAATTAGAACGTTAAATCGTCTACCTTAAGGTCGATCTTTCAATACGCAGATAAGGCCTCGGACTTAACAAAATAAGAAAAATAAAAATAAGTTGAAATTGTATAAACCAACAACAATCAGGTCGGTACTCCCGTACACGCAGAGAAAGTCCGATGAGTTATACGAAACACCAAAGAAAATAAAGCAGAACGTCAAACGAACAACAATCAGGTCGGCCTTGTGAGCACGCAGAGAAAGTCCGATCATTTGACAAAATAAAGAAAATCAAACAAGTTTAAGTCTTTGCAAAATGAACACATGTATACACAGTGACTTCTCATTTTATTTTTCACACTTATTTTTCTTTTTGTTATGAAATATGCATCAATATGTTATCCACATGGTCAAGCATTAGTATTTAATATATATCACATCTGAATACTTTCTGATTTGCCGAGCCTACCAAGCATATCAAACAATGATCTTATGGCTCTTTTATCTACTCTATCCATGAGTCAGATATGTAAGCCAATGTACCATCATTTCCCAATGATCAATTTCTCATAATTTTATATATTGTGCATGTATTCACCTTCCTTACATGCAATTCTCCCCCTTACAATGAAAACTCTATTTTTAGATTTTCATTTTACAAAAACAAGACTCTATTGTTGGTTTTTATCAAACAATAGAGTTTTCAAAGTTGTTGTTTCTGAAACTTTGACCTGAAGCGACTGCTTTTGGTCGACCAGTGTCCTGGTTTTGCTTTGAAACCACCTTTTGTTTCCAAAGTTGTTGTTGTTTTGGTAATTCAGTTTTTGATGAATCAAGCACTGGTGTTTATGATGATGAACCTACATTCTGAACCTCTTTTAACATAGGAATAAAACATTTTTGTTTGAGAAAGAATGTAGATTCACATTCATCAAAAACTCTGTCTTGTTCGTCAAAGAACTTTGATTTGGCAGGTTTACCAAAAACTGGTGTCTTTTGAACTCTTGGATCTGAAACAGCAGGTGTTGGACAATCCTTTGCCATATGTCCTTGTTGATGGCAAATATAACAGATACGTTTAGTTTTGTCCCACCTTTTAGGTGCCTGCAAAGATTCACAAACATGAATATCTCGAACATGATCAAAAGAAGTATTATATACCTGATGTCGATGATCATGAACCCATTTTGATGTTGGGATTCGAGAATAAGAACCATCAGAAGAAATTTTGCTGTTTGATTCTTCAAGGTTCCAGCATCCATGCAATGAAGAGGAAACTCTTTGTCGGAGAATATTTGTTCCGAACCCTTGAGTTTGTAAAACCGCTCAGGTTGAACCTTCTCAGCCTTGAAAACTTCCTTCTTCACTTGCTTCATTTTAAGCTTCTTCAAATCTTGTGGTGTTGATGCTGGAACCTCCTCAGCTTTGACATTATATGATTGAAAACCCAAACCAACATTCTTTCCATAAATCTTCTCCTCAGAAATAGAATTCCGATGTCCATTCTTCGCTAACTTTGAAAATTCAGCTTTTACGTCTTTAATGTTTTTCTGTTCAAAGAAAATCGTCTCATCAAATTCAGGTTGAGAACGAATCTTTTCACTTGAAGTAGCTGACTTCTCATTTTTAGCCAAAGATGAACCATGAACAAATTGTGGAGCTGGAGGAATTTCAGATGTCTTTCCTTTCTTCTTTTTGGCTTTCTTGTTTTTCTTCTTCTTCACAACTTTCTCTTCTTCAGAAACTGATGATGAAAACTTTGAATAATCATAGTCTTCAACCTTATCTTTCACTTCCTTGAAAGCTTATTTGATAGTAGCAGGAGGTGATGTGTTTTTATCAAACATCTTTTAAAAATTAGCATCATTTGCTAAATAGCTTGTGAATAATTGAGAATTTGAAACATTATTCAACAACCAATTAGCATCAATGACTTGAACCTTTAAGTCTAAAATTTGTTGTTGAGCTTTAGCTAACTCCTTTTCAGCAGCAATCAACTTCTTTGCAACTTTATGTGTTTCAAATTTCTGCATTCGAAGATTTTCCATTCCTTCAAACAACTCCTTCCGCACTTTATCTTCATTGTGCTTTTGGATTTCCAAATTTGCAAATTGAACTTTATTCACACTGACCAACTCTCGCTTTTCATCCAATAATTTCTCCATATCAACCTGATATGCTTCAATTTTAGGAACATATTCCTCGGAATTCTTTGTGAGCAAATCAAGTTTGATTTTAGATTTATCAAACAAATTCTAAAAATCATTCACAGCATCCTCTGCTTCATCTTTCCATTTCTTCACTTCTTTAAACAACTCCTCCTTTTCTTCCTGTAATGTTTCATTTTTTACTTCAAGCATCTTAACATCTTCTTTGACTGAATAAAGAACTTCATTAAACATATTCACTTCCTTCATCAAGGACTCATTTTTCAATTCAAATTCCTTCTCATTTCTCTTGGAAATCTCTAATTCTTCTTTCACCAACTTCAATTCATCAAAAAGCTTACGAATTTCATTTAATAACGAAGCATTCTCTTTCAACAAACTTTCCATATTTTCAGCTGATTCATATGAACTTGGTTCTGAACTTGTATCGGAACAATAATCTTCTTGTTGATCATGAGTGACAATCAAAGCAGATGAATCAAATTGTTTACCCCAATCATAAACACCATCATTCTGAACCATCAACGCTGTTTTGGTTGAATTACTTGAACATGGTTGAGTAAAACCGGGTTTGCTAATATGTGCCTGTTGACATTCTTTAGCAAAATGTCCTAGCCTTGAACACCTGTAACATTTCAATTGCGATTTGTCAAAACCCAAAATCCCCTTAAAATCAGAAGTATTTCTTCCATGTTTCTTGAAAACCCTCTTTGATCTTTGACCCAGCATAGCATACTGCCAAGATAAATCCAATTCATTTAATTGATCATCATCAAGTTCATCAATATCATCTCTTGTTATTTTTGCATCAGCAACATTCTTGATAATCAAACCAAAAGAAGACGAGATCAAAGAAGCAATCATTTTAGCACAATCATCCGTTGTATCAGCAGAAAAAGCATTCTGACTTGATGATTCTGGCGGCAAAGCGCAAAGCTTGAAATTCCAACTCAACAATTTAGGAACATTCTGGCTTGTTCCGATTTCATTGTCAAAATTCAACATTGTTTGCATTGCATTTTGCATGGCGGCAAAAGCTTGAAATTCCGACATCCTTGAAAATTGTAATTCTGATTGGCCGAACCTCGTCCGAACTTAAATCTGTGATCCGATATCCGAACTTCACTATATGATCCGAACCTTGACCAAACCTCTACCGAACTTTCTCCGAACCCTTACCGAACTCAACCTTTCCGAACCTTGAACGAACTCCAACCGAAACAGAAAATATCTGAAACTTGACCGAACCTTGGATGAACCCTTTCCGAACGTCTTCCAAAAGACACCCGAACAAACAAAGAGACCGAACGTTAGCCGAACTTGAAGTTTGGAGCGGTTATCTAGGCGAACTTCAGGTTCGGAACAACAGTTAGTCCGAACATAAACATACTCGACTCAAAATTTTTGAATTTGGACAAATTTGTCGAGATTTGCTGCAGTTGATCAGAAAAAGTGATAAGGAATGATTTACGATCTCAATTTTCACAAAAATACTCGATCGAAATGATCAAACACTTGTAAAAACACATAAAAACCACACACTTTGTTTCAAAAATCCGAAAAAGCAACCACAGATCAGTAGAATGAACCAGATAGCTCTAATACCCCTTGAAATTGCGTGAGCATCAGATCGTCTACTCGATCTAGCTAATTCGGATACGAAACGTAATTAAACCGATTGTTTTATTGATCAAACTGAACAATTACAACCAGTAAACACAGAGAACCAGAGACACAGAAACACCACAGAAAACACACACTTAACACTTGTTCTCTCACGCTTAGTCTCTTCCCTCTTACTGAATACAAAAACAAACCCGCTATTTATAGCGACCGGCCGAACCTCAGGCGAACCTGGAGTTTGTCTTATCTGAACTCCAGGTTTGGACCAAGTTCGGCCGACAGCTTATGAACTTGTCTTGAACTCCGTATTGTCCTAGCTCGATACTTCACTCGACGCACATATCATGTATCTACAAAGTGATGCTAATTTTGAGAAGATGTTTGATAAAACCGCATCACCTCCTGAAAATATCAAAGAAGCTTTTAAGGAAGTGACAGAGAAGGTTTAAGAAGTTGATTATTCATAGTTTTTATCATCTACTTTTGAAGAAGAGAAGATTGTGAAGAAGAAGAAGAAGGCAAAGTAATCTAAAGTTCCTCCAGCTTCACAATTTGTTCATGGTTCATCTTCAACAGAGAATGAAAACTCAGTTACATCAAGTGAGAAAATCCGTTCTCAACCTGACTTTGATGAGACGATTCTCTATGAGCAGAAAAAGATTAGTGATGTCAAAGCTGAATTTTCAAGATTAGCGAAGAATGGACATCAGAATTCAAGTTCTGAGGAAAAGATCTCTGGAAAGAATGTTGGTCTGGGTTTTCAACAAAAAGATGCTGTAAATGATGGAGGTCAAGGTTCCAAGTCACAGAATGTTAAAGCTGATGAGGTTCCAGTTTCAAAGCCACCAAATTTGAAGAAGGTCAAGCTTAAACAAGTGAAGAAGGAAGTTTTCAAAGCTGAAAAGGTTCAACCCGAACGGTTTTACAAACTCAAGGGTTCGGAACAATTTTTTTCTAATAAAGAATTTCCTCTTCAATGGGTGGATGCTCAGAAAATTTCAGAAGTTTTTGTGAAGGAAAGTGGTTCAAAGAACAAGGAGAATCAACGTGCAAAATTTTCTTCTGATGATTTTTATTCTCAAAGCCCAACATCAAAATGGGTTCATGATCACTGGCATCAGGTATATAACACTAATTTTAATCATGTTCGAGATATTCATGTTTGTAAATCTATGCAGGCACCTAAAAGGTGGGACAAAACTAAACGTATCTGTTATATTTGCCGTAAACAAGGAGATATGGCAAAGGATTGTGCAACACCTACTGTTTCAGATCCCAGATTTCAAAAGACACCAGTTTTTGGTAAACCTGCCAAACCAAAGTTCTTTGATGAACAAGGCAGAGTTTTTTATGAAGTTGAGCCTACATACTTTCTAAAACAAAAACGTTTTGTTCCTCTTTTTCAAAAGATTCAAAATGTAGGTTCATCATCACAGTCACCTGTGATTAATTCGTCAAAAACATAATTACCAAAAAAACAATCAATCTGGAAACCAAAGGTGGTTTCAAAGCAAAACCACGACACTGGTCGACTAGAAGCACTTGCTTCGGGTCAAGTTATGAACTAATAAGTTTGACCAGTGTGCAGGTACTTCTAGAAGACCTATCGACGATTTCAAAGTTGTTGATGGAGGAGTATTCTGCTTAACTTAAATTGCATGAAATATATTTTTCTAACCTGCATGTTTTCTGAAACTTTTAATGCAAGGTATCTGTGTTGATTGATCATTTATCTTTCTTTATGTTTTGTTTGATAAAAACCAAAAAAAGAGTCTTGCTTTTTCTTTTTTGTAAAATGAAAATCTAACATAAGATTTTTCATTTTAAGGGGGGGGGGGGGGGGGGATTGCATGTAAGGGGGAGAAAATGCATGTTATGAGAAGAAGGTGAATACATGCGAAATATATAAGGAAGGTGAATGCATGCACAATATATAAAATTCTAAGAATTTAATCATTGGGAAATGATGGTACATTAGCTTACGTATCTGGCTCATGGATAAAATAGATGAAAGGGCCATAAGATCATTGTTTGATATGCTTGGTAGACTCGGCAAATCAGAAAGTATTCAAATGTGATATACACTAAATATTAATGCTTGACCATGTGGATAACATCTTGATGCATATTTCATGACAAAAAGAAAAAGAAGTGCGAAATTCAAAATGAGAAGTCACTGTGTATACATATGTTCATTTTGCAAAGATTTAAACTTTTTTTATTTTCTTTATTTTGTCAAACGATCAGACTTTCTCTGCGTATCGAAAGATCGACCTGATTGTTGTTCGTTTGACGTTCTGCTTTATTTTCTTTGGTGTTTCGTATAACTCATCGAACTTTCTCTGCGTGTACGGGAGTACCGACTTGATTGTTGTTGGGTTATACAATTTCAACTTGTTTTATTTTCTTATTTTGTTAAATCCGAGACCTTATATGCGTATCGAAAGATCGACCTTAAGGTAGACGATTTAACACTCATATTTCTTTTTGCATGGAACACAGTTGACAATATCAAGAAAATATTATGCTTTGTGATAATCACAAGGGTAATCACACAAGAAAAAGGTGAAACTACACAAGAAAAATAAAATGTCTGATTATGTCTGATAATGTGGGATACACTGGTCAAAGCAAAATCTAATCAATACCTTAACATATCCAGATGTTACGAGAATTATTTTGCTAGTGTTTAAAATGGACAAATTATACTGGCAATCAGCATGACTTATGTGCTTCAAATAGTTAAAATTGAAGTGTAGTTCAGTACGTCATGTTCAATATGATCCCGTATAGTGATCTTTCTCATACCAAAATAAAGTTTGATTCTGTATTGCAATTTCATTTTATTTCAGAAAAGCACAAAAAAAAAATTTGGTGTCTTTTAGCATATGTTTGAAAAACAAAAATATTTTAGGTTTCTTTTGATATAAACTTTCTAAAAGCCAAAAAGATTTTGTTTCTGTTTTATTTTCGATCTGATCAACACGTGATGCACATCAATTTTCAAATTCATATCTTGGAGTCTCGAAGAGACGTTTTGCGCCGAGATTATTTAAATTCTGAGCAGGTTGCTAAAGTGAAAGAAATCACAACTTCAAGGCTTCTGAAGCTGTTGATAAGAGACAGAGATGCACCAGACATTGTCAAGTATTCAAGATCAAGCTACGATCAAGTTGAGGAAGAATTTGTTCGAAGATTCATTTCATTAGACACGGATTCTACACTTGAGGGGGAGGTTGATTAAAGATACAGTTTTGATGATGTTGAAGAGATACTGCACACGGTGAGGGGGAGGTTATAGATACAAGATCTGTGCGTCGTGTGAAGTATCTAGTCAAGACAAAGACTAAGATCAAGACAAAGTTAGTTGCCAGCCAAACTTGGTCCGAAAATGATGTTCGGATCAGATGAACTTCAGGTTTGCCTGAAGTTCGGCAGGTCGCTATAAATAGGTGTTGAGTCTTTGTAATTATGATTGAGCGTGTGAGAACAAGGATTAAGTGTGTGTTTTTCGTGGTGTTTCTTTGTTTCAGTTCTAGGTGTTTACTGGTTGTAATTGTTCACTTTGATCAATAAAACAATCGGTTAATTACTTGTTTCGTATCCGAATTAGCTAGATTGAGTAGACGATCCGATGCTCACGCATTTTCAAATGATAACATCTACACCAGTGCATCCTCAGGCTAATGGCCATGCAGAGTCCAGTAATAAGATCATTATCAACAATTTGAAGAAAAGGCTCAAGGAGAAGAAGGGAAAATGGGCAGAAGAACTACCATTAGCGTTGTGGGCTGATAGGACCACATCCAAGAATGCCATGGGCCAGACTCCATTTTCCTTGGTCTTTGGTATAGAGGCAGTCATTCCGACAGAAATGGTGGTCCCAACATTCAGGGTTATCAGTCAAACCCAGGTTGCGTATAACGAATCCATGACCGACGACCTTGACCCCGTGGATGAGCTACGAGAACAAACTGCCTGGAGAATGGCCACATATCTGTAGAGACCTTAAAAATATGAGGCTTTTGCATTAGATATTTTTGGGCTTGTTTATAATGTGATTGGGCTAAAATTGTATGGGTAGTTAGTGGGTTAAATAGGTCCGGTCAGTTATGGGTCATGTGGGCCGAATTTTGTTTCTTGGTTAGCAAGTGTAGGTTTACACTATATAAGGAATAGATAGAGGACTTGTTTAGGTTGTTGATTTTGGTGTTTTGTAAGGTGTAATTGAAATTCTTCTCTAGAGAAATTCGAATTCTTCTAGTGTGTTGCAATCAAGCTTTATTGTGTGTTCTTCTCTTACGGTTTGTGTTCTTATATTTTTCATTGCTTATTTACTATATCATTCGTTTATTCTTGAATCATCTCTAGCCATCAGATTCCGCACGTTGGCTAGTAGACATTGATATCGCGTGTGGGGTTTATTCGATCCTTACAATTGGTATCAGTTCCAAGAAACGCAAGTTTCGAGGCTCTCGCAATATCAGATTCAAGTTTTGGTGAACTAACGATTTGAGTTTTGTTGGTATTTTTCAGCTTTTAGCACAATTCGGAAGTGTTTTTGCAGGTTTCGTTCAAGACTGAAGCCAACTGCTCGTTTTTCGATCAAGGCTTTTTGGCTTTTCGACTCAGTAAACACTTTTCGATCGACCTCTTGATCGAAAAGTACATCCCGGATGCTCACTGTTGATCAAAAGTCCCCTTTGTGACTTTTCGATCCTTTACGGTTGCTCTCGTTTAAATCAGAAAGTCCCCCTATGACTTTTCGATCTACCCACTTCAATCAAAAAGTCCCTTTGTGACTTTTCGATCTGCTTCATTCTTGGATCCGAAAGTCCCTTCTACGACTTTTCGATCAGCGCCCACTTTTCGATCAGAAAGTCCCCTCTGTGACTTTTCGATCCGCATACACTTTTTGATCATGGTGAACCTCTGCTCGATCGAAAACCTATTTTCGACTCATTATTTGTTCTTCAATGGCATTCGATATGTCAAGCATGTCCAGTGCAACTCTGGAGATGGACGCAAAGATTGGAACCAACGCCAGACCTCCTCGTCTGAACGCCAGACCTCCTCGTCTGATATCTGGGAAAGATTTCATGAGCTGAAAATACCGGTTTGTGAATTATGTGAACTATAATGATCCCAAGATCATGCGATCTGTTGAGGTGGGCGACTATATTCCCAAAACAACTCCTGCCGTTGGTCAGGAGGCTCAACCCAAGGAAAAGTTAGACTGGCTTGAAGAAGATTAGGAAAAGGTAGAACGTGACAGGAAGGCTCTGGCTGCGTTGACCATGGCTTTATCCCCCGAGGTAGCCGAAGCCTTCAAGGAGTACAAATCTGCCAAGACACTCTGGGATGCCCTTGTTGCTGCATATGAAGGAAATGTCGACATGAAAGAGTCTCGAAGGGAAAACCTCAGGGAGCAATTCAATGAATTCAATTATATAGCTGGTGAAAACATTGAGACCCAGCTTCAGCGTTTCATCAAAATTGTGACAGGAATGAAGGATGCTGGGGTCACCTACACACAGGTGGAGGTAAACAAGAAGATGGTGAACTCTCTTCCACCAAATTGGGATAGTACCATCGAGTTGATTTTGGTGTTTTGTAAGGTGTAATCTAAATTCTCCTCTAGAGAATTTCAAATTCTTATAGTGTGTTGCAATCAAGCTTTATCGTGTGTTCTTCTCTTATGGTTTGTGTTCTTATAGTTTTCATTGCTTATTTAATATATCATTCGTTTATTCTTGAATCATCTCTAGCCATCGGATTCCGCACGTTGGCTAGTAGACATTGATATCGCGTGTGGGGTTTATTCGATCCTTACAATTGGGGATAATATACAACGTCAACTGAATTTTTGAAACATTTTTGATAATGCTCTCATCAGTGACAAAGGCTGAGGGTTTTGGACTCTTGAGGGTCTCTTTTGGTTATGCACATTGGCATCTTTTGGGTTTATAAAGTATGTACATTGTGATCTGAGATGTACGTGGATCAGGGAGGTTCCAGGTCTCTGCTACCGCAGAACAGAGGAATCCTGACTAACGTACAACATTCCCATGTCATTGCTCACGCAAAGCAAAGGGAATCGGATTTTTGAGCATTACATCAAAACTCAGAACCGGGCGTGTGTCTCAGGATTCCTGGTACACAGTCAAATAGAGATTGTACTAACCTAAGTGTGTGTTTCCTATCAAGCATCATATGTTATCTTCAAGTTTTGTGATAAACCATACCTTTGACGTTTATTCAAAAATTCAGTTGACGTTGTATATCGAAAAGATGGTGGAAATGACTACGTCACCATTGAGTAAACTCATGTCAACTATTAGAGCTTACGAAGAGAAAAAGCAGAATAGGGCTAGAAAGTTGGGCAATGGTGCTTTGATGAACCAAGTCAACCAAGCCTTCATCACACAACTAGCTACATGTCCAAGCAATTCACTCACTACTCAGACAACGTTTGTCTCACAAACCCCTAGGACTAGCTCATCTGGATCATCCAACCTTATTTCCTTAGATATAAACAATCTAACCAGAGATCCTAGTTTTGCTCTTGGTGTAGGTATCATGAGTTGCTATCAGGCACTTGTTGCAGGTTCTCTCCTACCTACCGACTTGACTCCTGATGATGTCAATCAAGTCAACCCTGAAGATCTAGAGCACATAGATATCTCTTATCAGATGGGAATGTCTGCATTAAGGGCAAAGCAGTTTATGGCTAAGATGGGGAAGAAGGACTGGAATGGAGGAACAGGAATCAAGCTCAGCTTCAACAAGGAAAACCTACGGTGCTACAATTGCAATGAATATGGACACTATGCCAGAGAATGCGCCAAGTCGAAGGTTGAAAGAGATGTCAGAGCTACTGATGATAGGAATGAAGGTATAAGAAAGGATGCTGGGAAGAATGATAGGGCACTGGTGGTTCAGCATACACCAGGATATGATTGGACTACTCAAGTGGAAGATTTGAGTTTGACACTTGATCATGTGGCCCTCCTTGCTAAAAAAGATGCTAAAATCTATCACCATGCTTTCATGGCAAACATCATTCCAGGTTCTCAAACCGCTCAAGCGGTCATGAGGTATGTTCTAATTCTAAATGTCAAACCATGTTTAAACAATGTAAAGACAGGGAAAGTAAGTTCACCAATGAAACCCTAAATCATGAATCAACTGCTAGAGATCTTAGGGAGTATAAAAATAAGAGTAGGATATTTAGAGAAAAACTAGAATCTGCTAAATTAGACATTAAAAATCTTCAATCTCAGGTGAGTAATAAAAGTACATATCTAAAAATTGCTAATTCTAAGGTTGAAAGACTAACCAAGGAAGTAGAGGAACTTAAAGCCAAATTAGGAACTTCACAAAACAAAATTGAACGTAATGATAAGATTGTGTCTGAAATGTTGAAGGCTAGTTCCCTATTTTACAACACTGATGCCAGAATGCGGCATGTTAAAGGCAACTCAGGTTTAGGTTTTGGTGCCGATGATAACGATGAAAAGTCCATGCACTCTGTGCCAATGCCTTTAATGCATGAAATGATTCCTGATCATGAAATTTCTAAGACCACTTTAGAAGTTAAGGCAGAAATTGATAGAAAACTTGATGCTTGTCCTATTAAGATATCTGCTCCTGTCTCTAACATTACTAACAATCCTACTTGTTGTGCAGATAAAGGTAATAAAGAAGCAGGGGTAGTGGATAGCAAGGAGTTTCCTAAGAGTCCAAAGAAGTCTAATTATGATGATTTTTTATAAAAACTTTGATTTTCATAAACTTGATTCTTCTGTTCAGTCTGAGTAAAAAACATCGGAGTCTGTTTTGTTTGATAAACTTATGTGTGTGATGTTTTTAACATTGGGAAGTGTGATGTGAAACCTTTAAAACCTCTAAGAACTGTTAAAATCCTGAGAAGAGGTACAGGACCACAGGTTGCTGGTCCCAAACCCTCAACTGATGGTTTGTTTATTGTGAAAGTGTGTGAAAATAAGAATGACCATGTTGTCCAAAATGTGCATAAAATATGGGACAACAAACCTCATGACTATGTCCCGTACCCAGAAGTCAATTCTGCATATGACCAATTTAAGCCGATACAGCGGGAGTACACTTTGACTACAAAGCCACATGGTAAATCCCATTGGATCCACAAAAAATGTTCAAAACCAACCTGTATATCCACTAGGCGTAACCAACAACAAGCTCCCGCGTATCCAAAGAAACAGTCTTGCCATGTGTAACTGTTTACACCGACCATATGAACCCTACTATCCCAAACGGGTTCATCAGAAGTCTGTCACAAAGGACCAAACACAAAAAGACCCGGCTCCAAGGTCTAGTCCTTCAAAATCCAAGGTGCAGAAAGCGGCACCTCGAAAAACACAGGGACACAGAGTAAATCAGAAGCCCAAGTTTACTAAGCAACAGCCAAAGAGTGTTTTTAAAGAAAGCAAAGTGTTTCAGAAATCAGTAAAGGCAGTCAATCTTCTTAAACCAGTTTGGATTCCAAAATCTGTTGGATCCTCAAAATCTGTTTTCCCCTCAAACCAGACTAGTTTTTCAAAACCACACATCCATCCAAAACCAGTTGACTTGTCTAAATCAACTGGATGGCGATGACAGGTGGAATGTTCCAAAGGTGGTAAACCTGTCTTTCAAGCCCACTCGAGTGTACAAAAAACACTCCAAACAATTTCAAGAGTTGAACTTTCACAATCAAAATAAAAATAAAAATAAGAATCCACCAAAAAGGGCTCAGCACCTTGGAAAAGAAAATCACTGTCCCAGAAAGGTCAACACAAAGGACATTCTCAGTCCAGCCAAAACTGACCCACCTTCACCCAGACCCATTAAGGCCTGGGTACCCAAAACTAACTGATCTTCTTTGAATGCAGGAACAACCAAGGAGGACTGTTAACAACCTGTGGTATGTTGATAGTGGTTGTTCCTAGCATATGACGGGCGACATATCTCTACTACAATATTTGGAGCAATTTGATGGAGGATATGTATCGTTCGCAGGAGGAGTTGAAGGATATATCAGTCAGACACGGATGTCTCAGCTTCCATGACGTTAACTATGTCGAGCAGTTGAAACACAGTCTGTTGAGTGTTTCAAAAATCTGTGACAGGGAGTATCCAGTGCTTTTCAACAACAAAGAATGTCTAATTCTCAAACCTGGATACTCCATCCCTGATGATTGGGTGTTAATGCGAACACCATGATACGGCAACTCCTATGTTCTAAACATGCAGAAACCCCCCACAACTGAGTTGGCATGTCTTTTTTCCAAAACAGCTGAGAACCATGCTTAGTTGTGGCATAAACGTTTGGGGCACATGAATCTGAAGACTTTGAATCGGCTTGCACGAGGACTTGTCAAAGACCTCCCAATCAAAGAATTCGTGATCAAGGAGAAATGTGTGGCATGTGCTAAGGGGAACCAGCACAAACGCCCACACAAGCCTAAGGTGTTCAACAGAATCTCCTCAGCACTGGAGCTGCTTCACATGGACCTCTTTGGTCCAGTCAGTATGTTAAGCCTTAACCGTTGTGCATTTTGTCTTGTTATTACTGACGATTTTTCTCATTTCACGTGGGTATTCTTTTTGCCAAGGAAGAGTGATGTTGCAGGAATATTGACAGCCTTCATCAAGCTCATTGAAAACAAGCTCAACTTGAAAGTGAAGTCCATCAGAAGTGATAATGGAACAGAATTCAAGAATCATACAATAGATGAATTATGTGCAGAGAAAGGAATTAAACATCAGTACAGTGCTCCCTACACTCCACAACAGAACGGAGTGGCAGAACGACACAATAGGACGCTGATTGAAGTTGCCCGTACAATGCTATGTGACTCCAAACTACCCACTATGTTTTGGGCAGAGGCAGTCAATACTGCATGTTATGTCCAGAATAGAGTTCTCATCAACAAGCAATATCAGAAGACCCCTTACGAATTGATTATCATGACAAGCCCAGAATTGGGCATCCCTGGGCTTTTAGATGTCTTTTCACTGTTTTATTAAACAATGATTTGCCAAAATTTGCTGCTAAATTTGATGAGTGTTATTTTGTAGGTTATTATGCTAGTTCAGCCTACAGGGTGATCAACAAAACTACCGATGTTGTGATGGAGTTTACCAATGTGGATTGGCTGGAAGAAAATCCCTCATATGGTGGAGTGGGTCTCGCACAAGCTTTTGACTACAATCAATTCTTCATTCCATTCGGATTGGATCCGGTCATTGCTGAAGAACTGTATGACGATTTAATATCAGGACCATCAATGACTCATACCATTTCAAAAGCACCAATTACTGCTTCCAAAGCAGATGCAACACCAGTGCATAAAACTGCCGATACCAGTGTTGGTGATGAGGCAGAGACCAGCCCCGGCACAGACACTATACAATCTCAGGTAGCTGATATAGAGGCAGATGCTGAAACTAATGAAGAACCTGTTCAGAAAAATTTACCTCCGGAAATCCCAGTTCAAGCTGTTGCTAAAACAAGGATCCATAAATATCATCCCTTGGACAACGTCATTGGTCCATTAGCATCTGGGGTGATAACAAGAAGCCAGTCAGGGGACATCAATCACTGCATGTACTCTTGCTTTGTCTCTCAAATTGATCCCCCAAACATTACAATGGCTTTAACAGATCCTAGCTGGGTGGGAAGCCATGCATGAAGAGCTGAATCAATTCTCAAAGCTTCAGGTATGGAGGTTAGTGGAGAAGCCTGCTGATAAAAAGTTCATCACAACTCGATGGCTTTATAAGAATTAAAGGGATGGCAATGGTATTATTGTCAGAAACAAGGCAAGGTTGGTGGTTCAAGGGCATAAGCAGGTCCAAGGTATTGATTATGATGAAGTATATGCACCCATTGCTCGGTTAGAGGCAATAAGAGTCTTTTTTGGCCTACGCATCCTACATGAATTTCACTGTCTACCAATTGGACATGAAAACTACATTTCTCTATGCTGATATGGATGAAGAGGTGTATGTTACTCAACCTCCTGGGTTCATTGATGAAGAACACCCCTATCATGTGTACAAGCTAGACAAAGCACTGTATGGCTTACACCAGGCCCCTCGGTCGTGGTATAAAACGTTAACCGATCATCTTCTAGCACACGGGTACACAAGGGGAATAGTGGACCAGACATTGTTCAGAAAAGAGGTTGAACATGACATAATCATGGTGCAAGTTTATGTGGACGATATCTTCTTCGGGTCCATGAATGAGGATTTGTGTAAAGAGTTCGAAAAGGTGATGCGGACAAAGTTTGAAATGAGTCAAATGGGCGAAATGGAGTTCTTCTTGGCATTACAAGTGAAGCAAAGTGACAGCGGAATCCTTATCCACCAAGCCAAATATGTCACAGAGATTATGGAAAAGTACAAGATGGCAGATTCGAAGCCTGTCTCCACACCCATGGCGGCCAGGCCTGCACTTACCAAAGATCTAGATGGTCAATCAGTGAGCGAGCACATGTACCGGTCTATGATCGGGTCACTGATGTATTTGACGGCCAGCCGCCCAGACATCATGCTTGCAGTGTGCCAATGGGCATGATATCAGGCTAATCCTAAACTCTCTCATTTATCTGCAGTTAAATGTATTTTCAAATATTTGAAGGGTAGGCCAAGGCTGGACCTCAGGTACCCTAAAGAGTCTGGGTTTAATCTGTATTCGTTTACTGATAGTGATTATGGTGGCAATAAGCTTAATAGGAAATCTACATCTGCTGGAGCTCAGTTCTTGGGAGACAGGTTGGTGGCATGGCAAAGCAAGAAGCGGCACACGGTGTCACAATCGACAGCCGAAGCAGAATACGTGGCTGCCTCTGCATGCTGCTCACAGGTGGTATGATTGCAGCATCAACTAGGAGATTACGGTTTGAATTTCTTTGACACTCCCATTTACTGTGATGATAATGCTGCGTTACAAATTGTTAAAAATCCTGTGCAGCACTCAAAAACCAAACACATTGACATTAAAATGCACTTCATACGGGATTGCTATGAGCGCAAGCTTATTTACTTAGAATGGGTGCAGTCGGATGACAATGTGGTGGACATGTTCACAAGACCCCTCCCAGTGCTAATTTTGAAATGTGTCTCAAAGACCTCCGGATGATAGCCTTTGATGAGTAATCTGACAACTTCTATCTGTTTATTTAATTAAAAAAATATATCAAAAAAAAATCAAAAATAGTGTTTTCATTTTCAGTTTATGTTCTGAAAAAATCTAAAAGCAAGGGGAAGATAAAAAATAATCATCTAGATGTTTCCTCTAATTTGGTGTGCTTTTAAATTCTTTACTGGTTTTGTTTAACCATGTTGGGATGTGATATAAATTTCCAGGTATTTGCTGACTGACACATGTAAGGTGGATGTGAAAAGCGGTCATTCATGGCTGATATGCTTGGTAGGCTCTGCTGTCAATCAATCAAAAGGTATGGTTTATCACAACACTTGAAGATAACGTATGATGCTTGATAGGAAACACACACTTAGGTTAGTACAATCTCTATTTGACTGTGTACCAGGAATCCTGAGACACACGCCCGGTTATGAGTTTTGATATCATGCTCAAAAATCCCATTCCCTCTTCTTTGCGTGAGCAATGACCTGGGAATGTTGTACGTGAGTCAGGACTCCTCTGTTCTGCGGTAGCAGTGACCTGGAACCTCCCTGATCCACGTACACCTCAGATCACATTGTACATACTTTATAAAACCAAAAGATGCCAATGTGCACAACCAAAAGAGACCCTCAAGAGTTATAAACCCTCAGCCTTTGTCACTGATGAAAGCATTATCAAAAATGTTTCAAAAATTCAGTTGACGTTGTATATTATCCCCAAAAAATCTCAGTGATCTATTCTTTATTTTCTCAACCCAGTCTGGAGCATGATGTTAGGCTTAAGGAAAGGTGTCGTGGAAAATGTTGTAGGGAAACCAGGGATACTTGATAGAATGTACAAATTATACCTAGGACTTATGTGTGTGACCTGGATAGATGTTCATATTTAATAAACCCTAAAATATAAATTATGTGATGAAACTGCCTGAGTAAGCGAAACCGACACGAGTTTAAAGATGGACCAAGATACCGGAAATCGCCTGAACACGCGAAGTAACTGAAGCTGAAAAAGGTTCCTCAGTCACAAACTCTCTGGTATGATCCCTTATGTGCCTTCTCACTCAAAACACAGTTTTTCAAGTGCTAGATAATTTTTTTTAATTCACTTTATTTTTTTTAGTATGTTTTTTTTAAATTCTTTTTAAGTCATATTTAGTTAAGTTTAAGTTTTCAGATATATAAACCTCTCGGGTTTGAGTTCAAGGGAAGTTTTGGAAATAAACGGGGTTAAATTAAAAGCTAAATTAAGAAAACTTATGTTTGATTAAAGTTTTGGGTCAAATTATTAAATTCACAAAAGGAAAGGGGTGGAAGTGAAATTTTTTTTGAAAAATTGAGAGGTCAAAGGACCAATCGGTCCATCCCCCTTTCACTCTTCTCTTTCCCTCCTCCTCACCAAGAAAACCCTAGCACTCCTCCACCTCCTTTACCACCGGTTACCACTACTAGACAACACCATCATCATCGCCTCTTCCCTGCGACATTACCACCACTTTCTCCGTCAGAAACAACCACCGAAACACCCCCCATTACCTCTGTTGCCGTCGCCATAATTCACCCGCTAGTCGCCACCGTTCGCCACCCGTCGCAGAGAGCCGTTGCCACCAGGGCCATCGGAATTCACCAACTAACACAACCCCAGTGTTAATTTGAAATTTTAAGCAGCCATGGCACCCCGATTGAAGCGTGCGGAGAGACCCCAAAAGGATAACATCGGGTATGTCTTTAATTTGTGTGTTTGTTGGTTGGAACATGTAATAAATTTGGGTTAGATGTGTTTGAGACTGAAATCGGGAGTAAAACTCTCGTATGTGGCCTGTTGTTCTTAGTTGCAGGTTCGAGAGGTAGAAGATGACACTTTTCGATCGAAGTCAGGGACTTTTCAATCAGGCTTTGAGGCTTTTCGATCAGTCCCAGACGCTTTTCGATCGGGAAACTTGGAGACACATGAGTTTCCGATCAAAAAAAGGGAGCTTCAATCAGGGCTCTATGCTTTTCGATCAACGAGAATTCGACTTTTCGATCGGATGGTCTCGGCTATTTGGACTTTTCGATTGGTTGAATGGCTTTTCGATCAAGGATCCCGGTAACATGGTAGCTTTTCGATCAAAAGGATGCTTTTCGATCGAAAACCTAGTTTTCCGATCGGAAAGGTACCTAATGACGTGTTACAAATGGTTTTTATCCAATTTTAAGTCGTTATGCTGCCCATTTTACAAGAAAATTCTTATGGCTAATGAACTTCTGGTTGTTTTGGTTTTTTTTCTTTGTTTGTGATTGCAGGTACTTACAGTTTATTAAGGATCACAACACAGTTGCATACTTGCTGGATCCGCCTGCTGAGTATAAAGAAAAATACAAGTCTATGATTGAAGGATTGAAGATATGTTGCCTGCATTATGCTCTCACTGCAAATCATGTTAGGCAGAAGAGAATGCATCAAGAGTTCTGGAAGACTGCATTTGTTTCTGATGATGGAAAACAGATCATAGCAAAGATTCAGGGCACAGCTGTAGTATTGACTGAAGAAAACTTTAGACATGCCCTAAGATTGAAGGATGTTGCTGCTGATCCTAGTGCATTAGAGAAAGAAGTTGTCTCCCAATGTTTGAAAGAGATGGGATATCACATAGTGTCTCCACCAACCATGAAGGCTCTTATTCCACCCTACTGGAGAATGTTGGCTAACTATTTGCAGAAATGTATCATTGCCAAGAAGAACTCAACTGATCAGCTAAACCAGGTGCACCCTCATGCAATGGTGTCACTAGTCAGAGGTGTTAGATTCAACTGGTCTAGGTTAATCTTTGAAGATATCAAGACAGTAGTGTCACGGGATAAGAAGTTTGCTGCACTCCCAAGATTTATACAGCTAGTTCTGGATTCCAGATATCCAAATCTGAGGAAGTCAGGAGATACTCATGATACAAAACCTATGGGAATTGAGGTCTTTCTAATGATAAACCCCAAGAAGAAGCTAACTGATAAAGTCCCGTTTGGCAAAAAAGTTGGAGAATTTGCTGAGATAATGAGAGAGGAGGTCCCTATTCAAAGAAATGTTGTTGTTGAAGAAGAACATGATGTACCTGCCTCTCAGAAGCCCGTCACTGAAATTTCTGAAAGTAGTGAATGGGAAGATTTCGATTTGGAAGATGTGCAGATTGGAGCTCTACATTTTGATGATAGTGATAATATCAATTATGATTCATACCTTGATGATATTGACATTGAGGAAGAAGAGATAGAGACTGATGAAATTTCACTGACAAGAAAATGGAAAGCTAAAGAGGATCCTCCCCTTGGTACTTCTGTTACAGAGAATCTGACTGAAAAGGTGAAGGTTGCCACACAACATCCTACTAAAGCCCTAAACGACCCAATAAGGAGATGATTGGACCCAAAATTACATCCATCTACTAGAACTAGTGCTGGTTAATCATCATCCTCTCAACCACCAGCCCAAGACAAAGGAAAGGCTATAGAGACAGCAGATTAAAGACTTGAAAGAGAACTCAGGGCTAAGATAGCCGAGCTAAAAGCACAAAATGCTGCTCAGAATGAAGTGATTGTTAATTTTCTTGACATACAGAAGGTACACAATACTGAGCTGGAAAATCAGAAAAAGATAAACAGAGAATTTTCAAGGCAGTTTAAAGATATACACAAGCTGATCAGACAGCTTAATTCTGCTAACTCAAGCAAGTCAAACCCAAAGAAAGATGATAAGGGAGATCCAGGCAATAAAGAGAGCAGTTCAGGAGCAAGTGGTTCCTCATAATCACTAGTTTTTTACTTTCAAGCTGATATCCCAGATGCACCCGGTCCTGTGATGCCTGAAGGTACCGATGAATAAAAGGATACACGGGATAGAGATTACATGACTGTACCTGCTTCTGGTTCGATGGAAGTTGGGATGCTCAGACTTTTGCTTATCCCCCTGAGAGGTACCTGATTTAGCTTGGTGAACACTATCATGATAAAAGAGGAATCACTTCTGATGTAAAGTCCTGGATGTTCGATGGAGAAAAACATATGTTTGTGGTCCGGAGGAAAGGACAATGTCCATTGGAGTATTACAAGTGCTTGACGCAATTTTATTCTTGGACGACTGTAGATCTGACTATGCTTTATAAAGCACCTTTCTTCAATCCATCGAGGAATGATTATGCAACTCACTTCTACAAGAAACTGAGGAATGCGGTGCTCAGTAAATTTAATAATTTTGATGATTTTCCGCACAAGAAGTCATATACCAAAAAGTACAGGGATGTATTCAAGTTTGACTCAAAGAAGAATTTCTCCAACACGTTGTATCCACCAACAGAGAAAACTAAAACCATCCCTCTACCAATGAGACATCTTGAAGGCTGTTTCGATGATTTCCAGACCTGGGCATATAGTGATTATACCGGTGAAGCAAAAACATCTGCAAATTGAAGATGATGAGTGTAATGGAAGTTCACGACTTGCTGAGGTTTTATGAAAAGGACATACTGGTGCTATACAAGAATCAAATTGAAAGCTCTTGAAACACTGAAGAATACACCAAGTTCTATACTTGAGCAGTGGCAAAAAAAAATTTGAAGTGAAGCTGTGGTATGATCCATCTTCTGTGCAGATCTCAAAGAAGTTTAGAATGTGAAAGCTGTCTAATGCTAAAGCCTAGGGGAAGATTGTAGAGACCTTAAAAATATGAGGCTTTTTGCATTAGATATTTTTGAGCTTGTTTATAATGTGATTGGGCTAAAATTGTATGGGTAGTTAGTGGGTTAAATATGTCCGGTCGGTTATGGGTCATGTGGGTCGAATTTTGTTTCTTGGGTAGCAAGTGTAGGTTTACACTATATAAGGAATAGATAGAGGACTTGTTTAGGTTGTTGATTTTGGTGTTTTGTAAGGTGTAATCGAAATTCTCCTCTAGAGAATTTCGAATTCTTCTAGTGTGTTGCAATCAAGCTTTATCGTGTGTTCTTCTCTTACGGTTTGGGTTCTTATAGTTTTCATTGCTTATTTAGTATATCATTCGTTTATTCTTGAATCATCTCTAGCCATCGGATTCCGCACGTTGGCTAGTAGACATTGATATCGCGTGTGGGGTTTATTCGATCCTTACAATATCAACACAGAATCTCTAAAACCTACGACAAACATGTAAGCATCTGAAGATTCAAGGTAGGAGACTTCGTTCTAAAGAAAGCATTTCAAAACACGACGAATCCAGGGGATGGTAAGTTAGCCCCTAAATGGGAAGGTCCCTACTTGATTGACTCCAAGGCAGGTAAGGGAGCATATTGGGCTGCCAACATGGAAGTTGAATTATTACCAAGACCATGGAATGTAGTTCACTTGAAAGCCTATCTTATGTAAGTTTGGTACCCCAGGATGTTGTATCCCATGCATGTCTCCTAATTAAGAAATCGTTCAAGGTATTTGTCTTACATTCTTTATTATTACATACTTCTGTTTTATTTTTATTTTTTATCATCCTCTATGAAACTATTACTTTTGTGTCCAAGATAATTGAATGGAAACAGGTATATGACCCTGGATGCATGAAGCCAAGGATGTATTTCTCCTAAGTTAGAGACTGGTCATCTCTCATCCTTTTAAGGTATCCAACATACCTTCTAAGGTTTGAGAGGATATCACCTCTCCTACGTTTGGGTAATCGCATGTAGCGTATGACCCCCGCCTATAGCGCACGTTAACCCACATTGGACACAGGATTATGGGATTGACCTGTGTTAACAGCATGGGCGACAACCTCATGATCCATGGACATATGGGGGTTCCTTAAGGTTTTTGGTGTTTTAACACCAACATAAGACATACGAGGCAATACCCTAGTTCGCCGGTTCGGCTCGAGGTGGACCCAAGAATTCGCCAGTAAGGCACCGAGCATGACCCCAGTTCGCCGGATCGGCACCAAGTTTAACCCTAGGATTTTCGAGCTTATCCCCAGGATTTTCGGGCTTGACACAAGGATTTTCGGGCTTGACACTAGGATTTTCGGGTTGAAGCCCAAGGTTATTGGGCTTGGCCCCAGTTATTAAAATTTATTCCTAATATGTGCAGGATCTATCTAAGTGATTATGACCTAGGATGGCATGGCAATGCCAAATCCTAGGGTTTCGATATCGGTTAAGTAACAACTTAGGTTGTTACTAAGCATTCCAAAGCACAATTGCACTAAGGATAAGAGAAATCATTTATTTGCACCAGAAGGAGTTCAAGGTTCAGGATACACCCCAGGATGTAGGAGGTACAATTTATTTTCTTTAACTTGTCTATCAAACTTGTACACTTACTTGTGTAGGAAAGATAAGAGCATCACACGAACGTATAGTTAAAAAGTAGTCATATATATAACCACCCCTTGGTTGGAGCAAAGTGTCCAACCACCTCAGGGTGGTTCAAGTCAAAACCACAGTGTAAGTCCCAAAACGATCCTTACAGGATATCAACGATCAATCGAAGGTGTGGAATCCCGACAATTGATTGATTCAAGAACAAAGATGAAAACAATAAACAATGAAGAACACAATTAAAGAAACAAATGATACTAATCACCTTTGATCCGTGCACACGATTAAATAATCGTTTGGTACACAGATTCGCTACACAATGAAAAGCCTCCTTGTCTCTCTTTCAACTGGCTAGCCCCTAATCTGAGTATTAGGATTTGTTTATAAAGATGAACAAATTCTAAACCTAATTTTCGGATTAGGCTAAACAAGCCCACTAAACACCCCTTAAACTCTTTCTAATCGGGCCCTAACATGTCCAAAATGGTCCAATGACCCAATACAATGAAAACCCAACTATTTTACACCTATTCTATCACATAGGCCTTCAAAATAGTCCGCCAAGTGATGATTTAATACACAAGCCACAAATTATTCCCTTACAATCTTCCCCTTGGCTTGTGCTATTAAATGTCTTCTACTTTCATTCATCAGACTTGCAGTCTTCTCCTTGGCTTAAGCATGGGTTGATGAAGATTCTTTTCTTTAACAATCTTCAATGGGCAGCAAATGGGATGTTAGATGGCTCTCTCTCTTTATCAGCATCAGCTTGAACTTCAGATGATAAACACGTAATGAGAGGAGGATTCTCAAATACTTGCTCCTTCTTGAAAACTGTTGAGTCCTTGCTGAAACATCAGTAACTGTCTTGACTTGCTTGTGACTTCAGAAGGCAAATTTTGAAAACCTCTGTCTTGGCATTCTTGAACTTCTGGAATGAAAAATTTCTTGTTCTGCTCTGCATCTTTTCTTCATTTAGCTTCCCCTCAACATGCGAACAGTGTCTTTTGAGTCTTTGGAAGCTTTTCTTGAACAACCAACAAACTTCCCCTAAGCATAGGGTAAGTCCTTTTTCCGACTGGTTCTTCAACTTGATCAGTAGCAAAATTCCTGCTTTGGTAAACTGAGTCCTTGACTTTCTTGTCCATGAGTTGTCTTTTTCATTTAACCTGTCAAGCACAACATGGAGCAAACACAAACACTAACCAGCATATGATACCTGGTTACTGGGTTAGCAGGAGAACAACATTCTCAAACCCAAATATTGATTACGAGTTTCCTTTAAACACTTCCCCTGAACCCAATGACTCACTTCACATTTTCTCCCCCTGAGATTCTGGAGGGGTGATACTTTCTTGCATAAAACCCATAAAAACTTATTACAAACCTTTAAATTAACCTGGCCATGGTTGAAAAAAATAAACAATAAAAACTTAAGATAACTCAAAAGAAAAATAAAAATAAAAACAAACATACCAAATTACTAAACGAGAGGGTTTCTATGGGATCAAACCGTATGAATCTGACCAAGGAACCCTTTTCAGCTTCTGTTACTCGTCCACGTCCAGATGATTCCCAATATACTGATCCACTTTAAACTCTAACCCTTTTCTTATTCAGGCTGTTTGTCACTTTATTATCTTTTAAAGTGCATTAATTATGAACAGCAAGTGGGTTTCAACAACTCCTAGGTACATGTTATTACACACTATCAAGCACATAAATTCCCTACCACATATTTTCACAACCCGATCCAGAAGTTTAGAACTGAGCTCCAGACTGGATTGAGAAGAGAAAGAATAGATCACATAGAATTTTTGGGTATAATATACAAAGTCAACTGAATTTTTGAAACATTTTTAGTAATGCTCTCATCAGTGACAAAGGCTGAGGGTTTTGGACACTTGAGGATCTCTTTTCTTGTGTGTCAAGACCGATTTCACATCGAGAATCCCGATCTTGAGCAAGAACAAAGGTGAGATGAAGGAGGAGACGAGATGAAGAGAATCAAAGATAATAAATGACAAGAAAATGATAAAACAACGATTCATTGATTATTGCTAAATGATTACAACGAACCGAAAGATTACAAACTCGTCATAGGAAATCCACGGTCACATTGGGTTGAGCTCAAACCCAATGTGTGACTCTCTCTCTAGAAATGATAGCTCACATCACTCATTATTCATCCTTTATTCATCTTTTTTCTAATGGAGCTATCCCTTCCTATTTATAGAGAGCCCATGTGCTCACTAGCCCACTAACTAGCTAACACACATACAAATGAGCAAATACAAATAAACAAATGACATAATTATTATTAATTAAATCAAAGATGATTTAATTAATATGAAGCTTGACTTGCTCGAACCGATCTTCCGTTGACTTTACGTTGACCGTTGACCCGAACGGTTGACTTTTCAAGAAAACGTCTTCGGTCCAAACCTGCAAGCCTCGAGCATCACAACCCGCGTCTCTGAATCAAATCACAATGGATTCTTCAACCGAATTATTCGAGAATAGATTTGATGGCGTCAGTCACACTTATTAAAAGTTCCAACAATTCCCCCTTGACTGACGCTTTCAAATCTGTCATACTGGTGAAGAATCGCTTTGTCGTGCATCTTCGAAGAATAACTGATAAACCGGAATCTTTCTGTTGTAAAGGTTCCCCCTTTGAATAAGCTTTTTCTGTTCTTGTTGCACCAGTTGAGATCCAAGTGCTGCAGTTCACTCGGTTCACACGGTCGGGTACAATACTAAGAATGCTGAACATTAGAGAGAAAATCGCAACAAATCGAATCAGATAAACCAATCAATCACTGAAAATGCTCCAACTTCAGATAATCGACCCGATATCCAAATCCATAAAAGTTCCCCCTTTTCTCTAGATCCCTCTGAAAACATCCGATGCGGAAGCGGGAAATCAGATGCAGAGAGTGGAACCGTTCCGCTCAGTTCCGAAGAGAAAACGGTACAAAAATCCTGAAATCGGACAATCTTGCGAAAAACCGGAAGCCGGGTAGTGACAGTTGTGAATGATTCATAAATACTGAACTTGTTCCGAGCGTAAACGAGAAATTTATTCATAACCGGAGTCTTCGTAATTTTGGCGAAGAAAATCGAGCTCGGAAAAATATTCCGTGAAGATATCTGAGTTAAACGGTGCAATTTGGAATGAAACTAAGTAGACCGTAAATTTTATTCAAGTAACGGCCTTCCGTTAGAGATTTAACGGAATATTCCAATATTTAACTGAGATTCCAGTTAATTCGGTTAGATGACATCAGCGCTGCATCAGCTAAACAACTTGAAGTGAGACATAACGAAACAGTTGCAGACTTAACCGAGAAGCGAAACCAGTCCGTCAGTGGTCGTTAGCTAACGTGGTCTTGACGTCAGCAAAAACTCGAAACCCTGTCGAAATATAGCGGAATAAATCCATGACCAATAAAAAGTTTCAGAATTTCGTTGCGGCATTATCTCCTTATTCTTGTAGAAAAATTGATGAGAAAAATCCCGCATTTAGCGAAAAATACTGAAAATAAATTAATGGAATTAAAATCCACACTAAAGCTCCATGATCCATGTCTAATTAGGCCAACCAATCAGAATTTAGCTTAACAAAACCAGAATCCGTGTGAGGAGCTATTAGCCAATCAGATTTCGGATGAAGAAACACACTCTCACAAATCTACGGTTGAGAAAAGCTGATCCAAGGGCTGATAGATCATGATCCGTGAGATGGAGAGCTGGCCAATGAGAAGAGAGCAGCGCACAACCATTCAACGGCTCTCTTGTATGCGCCTGGGCCCACGAGAATGTTTTCAGCCAACCAGAATTCGCCAACAAACATGTGAGCAACGGTTCTTTATTGAGGTGGGACCCAGGCATATTCACAACCAGCCAATAAAAGCAAGACAGCGCAAATAGGGTTGACAAAGTCAGCCGACAGGGAGAGAGAAACCCTTCCCAGGCAACCAATCATTTATCGCCACGTCATCGAGGTTCCATCATCTTCCTTAATCCGTCGACAACATGCGAAACCCTAATATGACCGGACCACTTTGTAA
>JBCNJP010000013.1:23075616-23096032 GCA_039602395.1 Deinandra increscens subsp. villosa | reverse complement strand
TTCACCTTCTGCTGTTGCTCCATGTACTGCTTTATCTTTGCAAACATGGTGAGGAATTCATCATTGGAGACCATTACTGGGATTTCTCCACCAGGTCCTAATCCCGTGACACCCTGGTTGACTGGTCGACTGGTGCTACAGTTTACGGCACTCATTGTTGATGTGGTAAACCATGGCGGTGGCTAGGAGGATGGACAGTGCTAGCTGCATAAGAGGTGCTCACAGGGGTAGATGCATTTGAGGAACTCGGTTGTTTTGCCATTTTTGATAATTTTTTGTAAAAATCAAGTTAAAAATGAATCTAATAAGAGTTTAGAAAAATATTGACACCAATTGCCCCACGGTGGGCACCAAATTGTTATGGCTAAAAATTACAAGAATCTCAATCCAGTAACCGAATTATTATGTGAGGTTAGGTTCCTTGAATGCTAAGTTTGTGAAATCAAGTTTACCGGTTAAAATTCTAGTTCTGAATGAAAGAAATGGAAACACAAACGTTAACTTCTCTGGATGCAACTAAGAACACCGAGATTTTTGAGGGGAAAAAGCCCTTAACCCTTGGATGCTCTCCAAGAGCCGCCGGCATAAAAAACCCCTGTGGCAACGATAACACACGTTGTCCGTCTGTTCCTGTAAGGGAATAATTTGTGGCTTGTGTATTAAATCATCACTTGGCGGACTATTTTGAAGGCCTAAGTGCATAGAATAGGTGTAAAATTAGCTGGGTTATTCGTTGTATTGGGTCATTGGGCCATTTTGGACATGTTAGGGCCCAATTAGAAAGAGTTTAAGGGGTGTTTAGTGGGCCTGTTTAGCCTAATCCGAAAATTAGGTTTAAGATTTGTTTATCTATATAAACAAATCTTAATATCCATATTAGGGGTTGGCTAGTTGAGAGAGACTAAGGAGGCTTTTCGGGTGTACCAGACGAGTTACTTTAGTGAATCGTGTGCATCATTTTTACAGGTTAATCGTTTTTAGTATTATTGTGTTTATTTCGATTTGTGTTTCTTCTCTATAATCTTGAATCATCCGATTGCTTGTATTCCGCACTCGTAATCGGTATGAGATATCGTGTTTGGTTGTTAAATCGGGACTTACAATTGGTATCAGAGCCAAGAAACGCAAGTTTCGAGGCTCTCACGATATCCGATTCAAGTGTTTTGGTGATTTTCGGGTTGTTTTCGGTTCGTGTCTGGGTATTCTTGTGGTTAAGTTTTTTTTGGTGTCTAGTAAATTAGGGCTCTTCATTCCTGGTGGTGTCGATCAAGAGTTGTGTGGTTGTTCGTATCTTTATTTCTTTTGGCAGTCAATCTTGTTCTGTGCATAGAGTCTTGGTGATTCTTTGTTAAAAGGTTTATTATCGAACGAATGTGATATCTTGCGGAATTGATTTGCAATTCGAATTCCTTTATCTTCTAAATTCTATATTAATTTTGCTTGGTGGAGATTTCGAATTGCTATATTTTGGGTTTGTTAACATCTGACCTAATGAAAATTGGATGTATTTTGTTGTTGTAGCTTTGTTTGCTAGAATTGGACCTAATTCTCCTCGTCAGAAGCTCTAGTCAAGATTTACTTTTGGTGGGAGATTTATTTTCACGGCTCAACAAAATTGTGACTTGCGGTTTGGAGATTAATTCCAATCAACCAATTAAAGTCAAACGATCTCAATCTGTTTGATTGGAGTGATTTCCGTAATTTAAGGGATTGTATTTATTTGAATTTAAGAAGGTTTGTCGAGTTAAAGGCTTAAAATTGGTTTTTTCGATCGAATCTCAAAAAAAAAAACACTAAAAGGGACGAATTTCTTTTCTAACGTAAATTGAAGTTGATTTTATTTACAATTATGCCATTGTTATTTAATTGAAACTAAGTGGCCTAGATTGATCGGTTTTTGAAAGCGATAAACGGCCACTCAATTCAAGTTGGTGTAAATTTATTTTGACGGGGTTTTGATCGTTGAATTTTTCTGCACCTTGTGGAGTAATTCGTTTTTTTTAATTTTCATATTTTTTGCTCCAAGTGTTTCAAGGTGTTACTAACGGTTTTATTTGTGAGTTTCTTGTGATTGTTGTGCAGGTTACAAGTGTTGCAGAAGCAAGAAGCCCGAGTTCTATAAGCTATTCGATCGAAAATCTGTGGCTTGGACCCTTATTTCGATCGAAATTTTTGGCTTTTCGACCCTTTTGGACACTTTTCGATCGGAAAGTCCCTTCGTGACTTTCGATCGGAGAGTACTTCCCGGTTCCCCACTTTTCGATCGGAAAGTCCCCTCGTGACTTTTCGATCAGGTCCGTTTCGATCGGAAAGTCCCTTCGTGACTTTTCGATCAGCTCTGTTTCGATCGGAAAGTCCCTTCGTGACTTTTCGATCAGCTCGCATTTCGATCGGAAAGTCCCTTCGTGACTTTTCGATCTGCTTACACTTTTTGATCGAGCCGAAACTCTGCCCGATCGAAAAGCTGACTTTCCGATCCAGTTGAGACTTTTCGATCCATCCCTTTTCAATCCATTCAAGTCTTTCAGTTCGTATTTGATCCAGAAGTTCATCCAAAGACGACAATGACAAGTTCTCAAGTTGCTTCTCCTCCTGTGAGTGATCAAACTCAGATATGTTCGAACTCGGCTTGCTCCGAATCAATCGAACATTATAAGCAACTGTTTCGAACTGAAGAAAGAGACCGTCTCAATGCAGAGTACAAACTAAAGAATCATCTAAAACAAGTCGAACCCTACAAAAAGAGGATAGAGTCTTTAGGTAACGAACTCAGTCAGGAGAAGTATCTTTTCCGGACATTCCGTGAAAAAGAGGAGGAAAAACGGAAGATCAATCGTGCTGATGGAACTTGGATCTGTAACTGCGAGGAATGCTCAAACCCCACGTGCTGTGCTTTGATTAAAGAATGGGAGAGCAAGTTTACAAATGAATGTCAAAATCATGCAATCACTGCTAGAGACCTTAGGGAGTCCAAAGGTAAGACCAAAATATTTAGAGAGAAACTTGAGGCCATTCAGGTAGATGTTAAGAAGCTTCAATCTCAGGTGAGTGATAAAAGCACATATCTTAGGCTTGCTAACGCTAAGGTAGAAGAGCTAACCAAGGAGGTTGAGGAACTAAGAACCAAATTTGACTCTTCCCAATCTGCCCTTGAGAAACATCAAGTTATACAAAAGAAAATGATGGACTCTCATCATGTGTTGTTCAAATCTGAAGAGCGACTCGAGCATGTAAAAGAAACATCTGGCCTCGGTGATGGAAATTTTCCTCCCCCATTACAACATGAATACATCAAAGTGCCCCAAACTGCTGATGACTTGTTGAAAGAATCCCTGAATGAAGCAACCATGGTATATGGGCCTCAACCAGTACATAAAGATGAAAAGACAGCCACTGAAGCAACTCAGTCAAATAACACTACTGAGTGTGCAGATTCAAGCTCTAGTGAGGTGAAGAGAGCTGATGAAGAAAAGTTGGTTCCCTATCCAAAGATCGAGACTCCTTACTCCAAAGTTGTGGATGAGGTAAATCGGGAACGAGTGGTGATGACTACAAGGCCCAATGGTAAGATCTTCATGACAACAGGGTCTATGTTCATTCCGATTGAAGGAGAAGAGCGACCCTCATTCACCACTAAGTTCAAAGGCTTGGGTCATGATGGTGGTTTATCATCTGACATTAAGAGCATAAGGCCCAAGATCACCATCAAGCCTCCAACTTCAGTTCCTATCAAGATTGAAAGGCCCAAAACTACTATCAAGTCTCCAAACTCATCAGTGGGCTCATGCAGTGGCAACACAACTCTCTCTAAGAAGTCAGAGGGCCCAAAAGTTCAAATGCCCTGTTCTGCTCAGTTTTCAACGAATCAGAAAAGATTCAACGGAAATTCATCAAGGTCAGAAAGATCTGATAACTGGAGACCTGGAGTCTTTCCGAACATGCAACCGAATCTCAATGCCTCTCCATCAAAGCCATACAGCTCAAATGGCTACACGTCTGATTTCTACCTGAAGAAGCAGACCTGTTATAACTGTGGAGTTCCTGGTCACATTGCTAGAAACTGCTTGCATCGTCCCTTTGAACCTTATTACCCGCTGAGTCATAAGGTTTCATCTCAGGTTTCAATAAAGTCTAAGCCGATGAAAGTGCAACCACCAAAGGCAATGAAGACTGTTAATCCTAAGGTTAAACCTTCTGATGGAAATTGGGGAGCTGCCAAAGAGCACAAAAAGCTCTTAAATCAAAAACAGGTTTTTCCAAATTATGACAATTTTCATAAAAAGGTGAACAGATCAAAACCTCAAAAGGTTGAAAAACCTAAAGTTGTCAATCCAAAGGCAACTAAAACAGTTTTGAAAAATGATTTTAAAAAGAAAAAGGTTGAAATACCTAAAGTCACTACTTCAAGGGTGACTAAAACAACTTTCAAATCACCTGGAATTTGGAAACCAAAATCAAAGGCAGCCACACCCCCAATTCCTGATATCACAAAGGGAATGTTTTTAAAAGAAGTTTCATTTATTGATGCTTCAGGAATACCCAGAACCACAATGGCCTGGGTACTTATGGCTAACTGATCTCTCACCTTGTGCAGGAACAGTCAAGGAGGACTTTCATTAACCTTGTTTGTTTGTGATAGTGATTGTTCCAGGCACAGGATAGGAGGCATCTCTCTACTACATGACATGAAGATTTCAATGGAGGGTATGTTTCCTTGTGAGAGGTAAATCTGAGAAAATCAGCAGTAAAGGTAACACTGTCTGAATTGTTTGTTTCTTGGCTGATTTGATGTGAAGTATGGTTGTGCATGAAACAAAACCCATTTCTGAAAATATTCAAAAGATAAACTTTGAAGGTTAGCTTGGCCAGTTTTTAGAACATATTTAGTATTAAGAAAAAAAATGTATAAAAAAATCAAAAAAAAAAATGTGTGTTGTTATTAAAAATCAAAAAGCAAGGGGAAGAATAGAAAAGATGAAAAGATGAAATTGTTGACCCCTCAAAATTAAATTGTACTTTTTAATTGTGTGACCCCTCAAAATTAAATTGTACTTTTTAATTGTGCTTTTTAATTTTTAATCTTTTGTTTCCTTTAGAAGGTGGGAAGTGAAATAAATTTCCGTTTTGGAGATGGCTGACACGCGTAAGGCAGATGTGAAAGACATGATCCATGGTGATATGCTGGTAGGCTCGGCTCTAAAATCTGAAAAGGTATGCGTTACACACTTAAAGATAACGTATGGCAGTTTGTTGGGTAACAACACTTAGGTTAATTGCATTTCTATTTGACTGCATGTTCAAGTTCCCGATACACACGCTTGTCTCCAAGAGTGTGAAATTGAGCTCAAAAAGTCGGTGTCCCCTCTGCTTTGCGTGAGCAATGACCTGGGGATGCTTCGAGTGTATGTAAGGCTCTCCTCTGCTTTGCGTGAGCAATGACCTGGAGTTGTCCATACATACGTGCTTACAGATCATCATAAATAATATATGCAATTAAAAATAAAAAAAATGCATGTATACACCCCAAAAGATGCCAAAGAGCACATCAAAAGAGACCCTCAAGAGTCCAAAACCCTCAGCCTTTGTCACTGATGAGAGCATTATCAAAAATGTTTCAAAAATTCAGTTGACTTGTATATTATACCCAAAAATCTATGTGATCTATTCTTTCTCTTCTCAACCAAGTCTCGAGCTCAGTTTCAAACTTCTGGATCAGGTTGTGAAAATATGTGGTAGGGAATTTATGTGCTTGATAGTGTGTAATAACATGTACCTAGGATTTGTTGAAACCCACTTGCTGTTCATAATTAATGCACTAATAAAAGATAATAAAGTGACAAACAGCCTGATAAAGAAAAGGGTTAGAGTTTAAAGTGGATCGGTATATTGGCAATCACCTGGACATGGTCGAGTAACAGAAGCTGAAAATGGTTCCTCAGTCAGATTCATACGGTTTGATCCCATAGAAACCTTCTCGTTTAGTAATTTGGTATGTTTGTTTCATTTTTATTTTTCTTTTGTGTTATCTTAAAGTTTTTATTGTTTATTTTTCAACCATGGCCAGGTTAATTTAAAGGTTTTAATAAGTTTTTTTGGGTTTTATGCAATAAAGTATCACCCCTCCAGAATCTTAGGGGGAGATAATGTGAAAAGTCCTCGGGTTCAGGGGAAGTATTTGGTAAAATAATTCTAACCCGATAACCAGTCATCATTGTCTGGTTAGTGTCTGTTTCATGTTGTGTTTGACAGGTTAAGTGAGAAAGACAACTCATGAAGAAGAAGGTCAAGGACTCAGTTGACCAAAGCAAGAACTCTGCTACTGATCAAGTTGAAGAACCAGCCGGAAAAGGACTTACCCTATGCTTAGGGGAAGTTTGTCGGTTGTTCAAGTAAAGCTTCCAAAGACACCGTTCTCAAGTTTGGGGGAAGCTAATTGAAGAAAAGATGCAGAGTAGTCACAACAAGAAATTCAAGAATGCCAAGACAGAGGTTTTCAAAATTTGTCCTCTGAAGTCACAAGCAAGTCAAGACAGTTACTACTGAGTTAGCAAGGACTCAACACATTTTAAGAAGGAGCAAGTATTTGAGAATCCTCCTCTCATTACATGCTTATCATTTGGAGTTCAAGCTGATGCTGATAAAGAGAGAGAGCCATCTAACATCCCATATGCTGCCCATTGAAGATTGTTAAAGAAAAAAATCTTCATCAACCCATGCTCAAGCCAAGGAGAAGACTGCAAGTCTGAAGATTGAATGTAGAAGACATTTAATATCACAAGCCAAGGGGAAGATTGTAAGGGAATAATTTGTGGCTTGTGTATTAAATCATCACTTGGCGGAATATTTTGAAGGCCTAAGTGTTAGAATAGGTGAAAATTAGCTGGGTTATTGTTATATTGGGTCATTGGGCCAATTTAGACATGTTTGGGCCAATTAGAAAGAGTTTATGGGGTG
This sequence comes from Deinandra increscens subsp. villosa, assembly GCA_039602395.1. Classification (NCBI taxonomy): domain Eukaryota; kingdom Viridiplantae; phylum Streptophyta; class Magnoliopsida; order Asterales; family Asteraceae; genus Deinandra; species Deinandra increscens. The sequence goes on along the minus strand of JBCNJP010000013.1, from coordinate 23,089,078 downwards.
TTTAGTGGGCTTGTTTAGCCTAATCCGAAAATTAGGTTTAAGATTTGTTTATCTATATAAACAAATCTTAATACCCATATTAGGAGTTGGCTAGTTGAGACAGACTAAGGAGGCTCTTCGGGTGTACCAGACGAGTTCTTTAGTGAATCGTGTGCATCGTTTTTACAGGTTAATCGTTTTAGTATTATTGTGTTTATTTCGATTTGTGTTTCTTCTCTATAATCTTGAATCATCCGATTGCTTGTATTCCGCACTCGTAATCGGTAGAGATATCGTGTTTGGTTGTTAAATCGATCCTTACAGTTCCAATGAAAAAATATTCGAGTACAGGTGTTTACGGCTTGTTTGCTAAGTGGTAGTGTGAGTACAGGTGATCGAGAGTAAAAAAATCAAGTCCTATAGCACATTTAAATACATAAGAAACTTAACTAACATCCCGAGATTCTAGGGATCCTCTTTCCAACAGCTTCAGACTTTTATTGACCGAGTTTAACGGCGGGTCTTCCTCACATTTATACCAGACCTTGACCGAGTCCATATGACCGTTATCCACACGTTCGTACCTGACTCGATCAATACAAAGTCAAGAAAATGTTAGTAAGGATGCCTCAACATGCTGGGTATCCGTGCATGCTAGGATCAGTTAGTATAAACAAATAGTCCCTAGATGCATGACATCCTGGGATATAAATCACTTAAGGATACCAAGAATATAAATTGAAATCCATGGCATAACATAGGGTTCACTAGATTAGATCTAGAGTGCTTTGGTGTTAATGACCTTAAAGAAATTGACATTCACACTTAGCTGGCAATGATCTCCATTAGAGCTCAAAGATTCTATAATAGAACTGGTAGAAAGTATAATGGAGATCGAAGTGCCCAAATTGGTTTTAACAAAAGTAAAGCTAAGTGCTAAAACTGTCACCAACTCGGACATTTTGCTAAGGAGTGCAAGCAACCCAGAAAGTAGAATACGAACAATGATGGATGAAACAAGTACTACTAAAGACCTCACAATGCATGCACAGAGACACAAACTTCAAATGCATCTAATAAAGGTCTATCTACTCCTACACTTGGTTCAAACACCCAAAACTATGCAACTGCTGTTGTTACCAACCAAACTGGTTGTGTTGATTGGGAAGAAATTATGCAAGAATCTTCTCCCATCAACCATGTTTTGATGGTAAAAGAAGTCTCTTCATTTTCTACTGATAACTCAACATTCAGATCTGCTGATAATACCTCTCCAAGCACTAAGGTAAATATCAATGTTCCCACTGATGTTCTTTCTCTTCTTTGCAAACCTACATGTGCAGAACAAACTGAAAATTATAAAAAGCATAATTTGGAACTTATTACAGAAATGGCCAGTCTTAAAGAAATAAAAGAGTACTCCAGAAAGGCTGACATTGCTTATAACAAAAAGTTTGAGGAACTAATCAATAATATTAGTGCTCTAAAACATGATGAATCCAATCTTGTTATTCAAATTAAGGACATGCTTTCTAAATTAGAAATTGTAAATAAAGAGTGTGAGGATGTGAGATCTGAACTGAGTATCAATGAAATAAAACTTTCGGATGCTATTACTGACTATGAGAAACTCCAAGCCAGTAATGAAAAACATCTTAAGCTGTGCTAACAAAGTCAGTTATCCTGACTCTTACACTAAGTGTGTTGATAAAGTTAAAAATGAAGAATCATCAGTTCAACTCACTAATGTGTTCGGAAGTGCACTAAAAATACTAATTACACCTAGACCTAATCGTAGACCTACACACACCTAATTTCACCAAAAATTCTAAACTTAACCGAACCCTAAAGACAAGTGTACCTTTCGGATTGCAGAATACCTAAAGAAGACCGGATATCAAACCTAAGGACACTACGAAGCTAGACTTTAACCTAGGACTTAAGAATGGAAATTTGAGTGAATTTGGGTTTTTAGAGTTGAATAACCGAATTAACTAACAAGTTTAACTAACAACCGGAATGCAAGGAAATCTAAAGATGAACTCAAGAACAGATAAAGATACCACTTAGACCCGGAATCCTAATCAATACTAACGATTTCACTCGGTTATGACTATTCTGATGGAGGCTAGTTCACCTTTTAAGTTCTTCCTAACATATAATTCTAACGCTCGAATAGGAGTTCACCTTGTGGTTACATCCGACCTCAACTAGACCTAACCACCCTCGAAACAATCTAAGGCACCTTAAGCTAGCAGGAGCTATCGCTAATTACTATGATTAACAATGATTAGCAAGTGAAAAAACTTCATAGGGCATCCCTCTCCTGAGGCAATGTTATCCTATTCCACTAACTAACCCGACTACCCAACCTAACTATCACCTCTCGGCTTGTCTAATTAGGGTAGCACATTGCAATCACATAAACAATTATTAATCAATGCAATAGTTGAAGACGTCTCCTAAACAACTATATCGCCACTAACCCTAAAGCTAGCGACTTTAGACAATTTACCTAGACCGAAAGAAATTTGAAGAGAAAAAGCACATTAATTAGCAATCATAAATCTGATCAACAATACACATATGCATAAATTCATAGCAGCAATGCAATTTAATAGAATTGCACATCAATCAAATAGTCACAAACCGAATAAAATCGTCAATAAAAAAAATTCATCACAATGAGTCTAGGTGGTACTAAAAATCTAGCCAACAACCATAGTCAAGTTAGAAAACATAATAAAGATTGAGTCTCTGACAGTAGCCAAAATGAAAACTAGACTTTTAAAGAAAAAGAAAGAAAATCAGAAGAAGCGGATGTGAATTTGATGATGAATACTCGATCCCTCGATGATTCCTTGTGATCCCAGCTCTTCTCGGCCTTCAAAACTTGTCACAAAATCGCCTCTAGACGTCTGGAAGTCGAATCCTCTCGAATGAAACCGTAAAAATCCATTTTATACAAAGATAGCTTCTTTTGTGGGTTTTGAACCTCCAAGTGTATCGCGCACAGCAGACTTTCCCCAGGCGATACGCTTGGGGCGCGCATACGACAAATTAGTTGGACCCTCAGCCGCCTTTGACTTCTTTGACCCCCTTCAGCTCGCGTACCGCCTAACAATTTCCACCCAGTAGGCGATATGCCTACTGGTTCATTTTCAGCCCTTTATTCTTTTTTTTTTCTTGTACAAACTTCCCTTCAAATCTTTTGGCCTCAGGAGTTCACCAATTACCTAGAAAATACATAAAACTCACAAATAAAGACTCAAATACACACTATAACTAAAAACACATAAAATGACTCAATTTGGACCAAAAACTGACTTGATTACTATACAATTTGCATGGAAATATAGGATGTGTTTGCAACACATCAAACATCCCCCCACACTTATCCATTTTTCATCCCTAAAAAATACTACAATGGAATCATAACCAGGGATTACATTTATAGAAGCACCTAAATCAGCTAATGCAAAATTTACAGATGAACTACCAAAAATACAAGGAATAGTAAAAGTCACCGGGTCATTGAGTTTCTTAGGTAATCTATTCTGGACAACAGTTGAACAATTACCATCAAGGGTAATGTCAGACAAAGATTCAAGTTTCTTTTTATTAGAGAGCATGTCCTTTAGAAACTTAGCATACATATGCTTTTTGTTTAAAACTTTAGTAAAGGGCAAAGTGATCCTAAGCTGCATAAGAATATCAAGAAACTGACCATACTCTTATGCATTCTTTTATTGGATTAGTCATTCCGGATACGGCACATGCTTCAAGTCATCAGATGTAATCGTCTGATTTGCGAATTGAACTCTCGTCTTCTCTCTTGCTGCCTGCCACTTCATCGGCTTCTCTCTGGATGGCGAATCTTTCACTCCATCAACTTCGACGTTTGGTGTGGTACTTGCTGGCTTTACGCTCGGATCCACTCTCCCGTCAGGCTTCTCTAGCTCTAGCTCCTCATCAATTGGCTCCTCCTCAGCTACGGCTAGTGATGGACTCTCTACGACTCTAACGCTCCTTGTGGTGATTGCATTGACGTTGGCATTTAGGTTCTTATAAGTACTACCAGAAAATTTCCCCCTTGGTAGTTCAACTCATTTAGCTGCTTGGCGATATCTCCCACTGAACGCTGCAGATCCAAGAACGAAGCTTGCTAATTTTGTAATAACGTGTCGTGCTCCGTTAGATTCTTGGGGGTCCCCTCATTTTGTGCAACAATCTGCTATAGGATCGGGGTCTGATTCCCAATTAACTCTCTCATTTCCTTCATACAAGACACGTTATCTCCTCCACCGTAGTTATTCCTCGGTGGAAAACCAGGTGGGGTTTCCTCCCTCTCGTCATCCTGTATTTTAGCCACTCCTCCAGCGGACTGAAACGAATTACCGAACTGGTTTCTGTTTCCGATATAATCTACCTGCTCAGCGGGGGCGAGTGGACTATCGCGGGTGTCATGAGCGCCTCGACACAGCTCACATTTGGCTTTGATATGGAGTTGAATTTCTTCTAAAGCCTTGTAGATGTTCTAGAGCTCCTTAGGCGTCATAGTCTCTAAGCCAATGTGATGGACACCCCGGGTAGACGTAGAAGGAACAAGTGATCTAGTCGGGGCTAAGGTAGCTCTCTAATCTCCGGGTGTCTGCTGTTTGGCAATTGTGAAGCTCTCGAAAAGTTGTTTGCATTCGTCTACGGTGAGCTTCTTCATCATATGTCCACCAGCTGATATGTTGAACTCCTTTTGAACAGAGTAAGGAAGTCCATTGTAGAACTTTTCGATAATAGCCCAGTCCGTCAACCCGTGTTGCGGACACCTGCTCAGAAGGGTGTTAAATCGCTCATCTGCTACTGAATAAGGCTCATCAGGGTCTATCCTGAAGGAGTGGATTTCCTCCCGAGTATGTGCAGCCTTTGTTGGAGGATGATATTTTTTCAGGTTTTTTTGTTTCAGATCAGCCCAGGTGGTAAATCGAATTAGGCGGAAGAGTCTCTAGCCAAACGGTGGCTCGAGATACGGGGGGGGGGGAATGGAAACAAGCGCAGATAAATGATATCATTTGCGACTCTCGTGAGTCCGAACATAAGATATGCATCGGCGCATCTTCATCATCACGTCCATGAAATTGAATCGAAATAGTGAGCACATTTGTGACGTGTGATGGAACTTGCCAATTCGCGGTGTTGGCAATGGTTGTTTATGCATTCGTAAACCAAGCGTCGCTGTCGCCGGCGCTAGCTTGTTTGTGGACGGTGACATGGGCCGCCATAGTGAATAGATCAGGAAATGGAATGGATGAAGTGTCACGCGTGATATGTGCAGACGTGGATGGCTTAGAATGGGTAGTGGAAAGATGAAAGCTTCTAATTCCGCGTGATGTACGCAGAACCATTCACGAATGTTCTTGTCGGGATAAAAAAGTGGTGAAAGCTCAGGAGGACCTTGTGAACGGGTGTGTGGCATAAAACAAAGGAAAAATAAAAAGAAAAACTAGAAATAAAAACCTAAAATCTAGACTCGAGAAAGAAAATCCTAAGACTTTAGACACAAAAAAACGTAAAAAGACTCAAAATTTCCTACTTGCTATTGCCAAGTGTCCCGAGCAACGACGCAAAAAACTTGATGTGTTCGGAAGTGGACTAAAAATACTAACTACACCTAGACCTAATCCTAGACCTAAACACACCTAATTTTACCGAAAATCCTAAACTTAACCGAACCTTAAAGGCAAGTGTACCTGTCGGATTGCAGAATACCTAAGGAAGACCGAATATCAAACCTAAAGACACTACGAAGCTAGACTCTAACCTAGGATTTAGGAATGGAAATTTGAATGAATTTGAGTTTTTAGAGTTGAATAACTTAATTAACTAACAAGTTAAACTAACAACCAGAAAGCAAGGAAACCTTAAGACGAACTCAAGAACGGAGAAAGATACTACTTAGACCTGGAATCCTAATCAATACTAACGATTTCACTCAGTTATGACTATTCTGATGGAGACTAGTTCACCTTTTAAGTTATTCCTAGCATATAATTCTAACGCTCGAATAGGAGTTCACCTTGTGGGTACATCCGACCTCAACTAGACGTAACCACCCTCGAAATAATCTAAGGCATCTTAAGCTAGCAGGAGTTACCACTAATTACTATGACTGACAATGATTAGCAAGTTAACAAACAAACTTCCTAGGTTATCCATCTCCCGAGGCAATGTTATCCTATTCCACTAACTAACCGACTACCCAACCTTACTATCACCTCTCGGCTTGTCTAATTAGGGTAGCACATTGAAATCACATAATCAATTATTAATCACTGTAATAGTTCAAGACGTCTCCTAAACTACTCTATCACCGCTAACCCAAAAGATAGCGACTTTAGACAATTTACCTAGACCGAAAGACATTTGAAGGAAAATAGAAGATTAATTAGCACTAATAAATCTAATCAACAATACACATATGCATACATTCATAGCAACAATGGAATTCAATAGAATTGCACATCAGTCAAATAGTCATAAACCGAATAAAATCATCAATAACAAAAATTCATCACAATGAGTCTAGGTGGTACTAAAAATCTAGCCAACAACCATAGTCAAGTCAAAAAACATAATAAAGATTGAGTATTTGACAGTAGCCACAATGAAAACTAGAGTTTTAAAGAAAAACAAAGAAAATCAGAAGAACCAGATGTGAATTTGATGATGAATACTCGATCCCCCGATGATTCCTTGTGATCCCATCTCTTCTCTGCCTTCAAAACATTGTCCTAAAATCGCCTCTAACCGTCTGGAAGTCGAATCCTCTCGAATGGAACCCTAAAAATCGATTTTATATGAAGATTGCTTCTTTTGCGGGTTATGAACTTGCGCGTGTATCGTGCACATCAGACTTTCTCCCAGTCGATACGCTTGGGGCGCGCATACGATAAATTAGTCGAGCCCTTAACCGCCTTTGACTTCTTTGACCCCCTTCAGCTCGCGTATCGCCTAACAATTTCCACCGAGTAGGCGATACGGTTACTTGTTCATTTTTAGCTCTTTATTCTTTTTTTCTTGTACAAACTTTTCTTCAATTCTTGTGGCCTCGGGAGTTCACCAATTACCTACACAAACTACAACTAAAACTCACATAATAAAGACTCAACTTTGACAACACACTGATAACTAATAAGTTTACACATAAATATAGGACTCAACTTTGACCACAAAATTGACTCGATTATCATACAGTTTACATGAACTGAAATTTCTTTTGAGAAATCTGAGTTGACAATCAAAATTGACAATACATTAGAAAGTGTTGTGAAAGAAAAGGTATGTCACACCAACCGTTAAACCACAGTTAAACAACACCTCTGATAATATTGTTAATGGTCTCAGGAAATTAAAGTCTATTGAAAGGACTGAATATGTTGCTTTTCAAAAAATTTCAAACATAAACAAGAAAGCACCTTCAGTCACCTTTTCTGATAAACTTGATGCTATTCCCAAAACTAAGATATTTAAGGAATGCATTATTTGTGGTAAAATTGGTCATGTAGCAAATGACTGTCACCATAATCCCTTCTTTAAGACTAGTCAAGCTGCCAAAAGTCAAACAGTTAACAAAGTTGAAAGTTCAATAAAACCAAGGGTTGATGATGACACCTATATTGTTAACAAGAAAAACAATTTAAAAAAAAATTAATTCATCAAAATTGATCTTATTCAGAAAGAAATTTTAAGCACCCGGGGAAACATTCAGGGAGCTCAAACTATCATTCAGGATATAGACCATCAGCATCTATAGGCAAACAACGACCAAATTACTTTGAAGATGATGACTACGAGGACCTGGAATACAATTTTTCCTCAAGACCTCATAATAATCAGAAAACTAGGAGTGTGTCTGCTCCTAGAGGAAAAAAATCTAATCACGAAGTAAGATTTACCCTGAAAGGGAAAAATAACAATCCCAAGGTAAATATTACCTCGGAGGGATGAAAATACTCTAGAAGACATCTCAGAGACAAAAAATGGGCTCCCGAAGTAAAATTTACCTCAGAGGGTCAGTTTTAATTTCCCGAGGTAAAACTTACCTCGGATGAACATAGTTACTCTGGAAGGAATTTTACACCTCAAACAAGAGGTTTTTATCCTAATCAAGAAGAAACTGTTTTCAATAGCTAAAATAAACCGTTGTCTCAAAAGAATCTTTTAAAATTTCATGATCAGACTTCATGTTTCGAAACAACATACTCTGAATCGTCAAAGGCTAGAAGACAGAGGGAATATAAGCAACTGAAAAACAAAAATTTATCAATTTTCAGTTTGAACAAAATTCTCTCCCAAATCCTAAGAAGTGTCAAAGTTCTTCAAAAAATGATCAGTCAATGGCTGGATCATCAAAACCGAAAGAATTGACTCAAACACTTATACTCAAAGAGTATAAGTATAATGATGCTATGGGCAGACCCAAGACCACAATGGCTTGGGTCTCCCTCAAGAAATAACTCATTTTGTCTTACATATGCAGGAAACATCCAATAAATCTCAGAGCAGCATCTGGGTTGTAGATAACAGATGTTTTTGCTATATGACAGGAAATATAGAACTATTGAAAAATACAAAAAAAGTTAGTGGAGGACCAGTGGCTTTTAGAAGCACTGAGGGTCAAATTTATAGACAGTGAATGGTCACAAATGGGAAGCTTACCTTTGAAAAGGTAAATTTTGTTGAGGTACTTAACTTCAATCTTTTTAGTGTCTCACAAATGTGTGATAAGAAATTGAATGTTATGTTAAATGAGTCAGAGGCTACCATCCTTGAACCTGGTGTTAAAATACTTGAAGATATGATTTTAATTAAAGCACCTAGGAAGGATGGCTATACATTTTGGATATGACACATACTCCATCTAAGGATGGTATCATGTGTTGAGCAATGTGTTTCTTGCCTAAAGGGTAAGCAACACAAATCTTCTCATAAGCCCAAACTTGAAAGCTCTATTTCAATTCCCTTAAAATTGCTGCATATGGACTTGTTTGGTCCTACAAGGGTGAAGAGCTTACGGGAAAAGTTCTATTGTTTTGTTATAACTAATGATTTTTCAAGATACACTTGGGTTTTCTTTCTTGCAATCAAGGATGAAACTCCTGAAATCCTAAAAGGTATAATCGAGCTTAAAATCAATCAAATTTAAAAGTAAAAAAAAATTAGATCTGACAATGGTTCTGAGTTCAAAAATCATATGTTGAACTCATTTCGTGAAGAAAAGGGAATTGTTAGATAATTTAGTGTAGCTAGAACTCCTCAGCAGAATGGTGTTGCTGAGAGGAGAAATATAACTTTATTAGAGTCTGCAAGATCTATGTTAGTTGAATCAAATTGTGACAACTTCCGTTTTCCACATATTAACTCCGTTAAACTTTTCTGTTAAGACATGTACGTATATATATGATTTATTTTACGTCACGTGATGTCACGTGTAATCTATTCATCGAGTCTGTCCTGATGCACTTGGATGATCAACCATATCTGACAAATTACCCGAGAGGCCTAGCATTTGACGTTTTATTAAATTTTAATGTTTATAGAAAGTTCTATAGACTCGTTTTATCGTATAAGCGTGACTTATAAATTCCCGTCTTTCGTCTCGTATGATTCTCCTAAACCGACAACTCTAGCTCGTACGTTCACTTTTATTTAATTTTATTAATTAAATATGTAACACCCTGAGAATTTTCCTTTTCCCTTCGTAGAAACCGCGACTGCATTGACAATTTTTCGGGACGAAAATTTCTGTAACAAGGAGAGGATGTGACAACTGCCGTTTTCCCCAGATTAACTCCGTTAAACTTTTCCGTTAAGACCTGTCCATATATATACGATTTCTTTTACTTCACGTGATGTCACGTGTAATCTATTCATTGAGTCTGTCCCGATGCACTTGGTTGATCAACCACATCCGACAAATTACCCGAGAGGCCTAACATTTGACGTTTTATTAAATTTTAAAGTTTATAGAAAGTTCTATTGACTCGTTTTATCGTATAAGCGTGACTTATAAATTCCCGTCTTTCGTTTCGTGTGATTCTCCTAAACCGACAACTCTAGCTCGTACTTTCACTTTTATTTAGTTTAATTAATCAATCACCATTTGTTTAATTTAATTAAGTGATTAAAAAAATTAAAAATAAATAAATAAGTATATAAGGGAAGGGGGGTCGAACCCTAGCCCCCTCCCTACTCTTCTTTGAACGGCGATCTCCTCCCCCACCCTCTCTCTCATCGGCCTTCATCAACCACCACTACCGGAGCGTTTTCCGGCCACGAAGAACCAAAGGTAAAACCCTAAACTAGTTTGTGTGGTTCTTGGTGTTCATCACGATGCATGTTCTTCTATGGCTGTTATGTGCGATTTGCAGGTGTATACTTGGTTTAATTTTCGTGTTTTTAGACCCTGGTAGGGCTGTGATTTTCGAAAGTAGGGTTATAGGGGTTTGGGTGATTGAAAATCATCATAAAATCATAGAATGATTTCAAACGATTTCTGTCAGAATTTTCCGCCTTCTTGTTCGGGCCATAACTCTCAAACCAGAAGTCGAAAACGTTTGATTCTTTTTGGAGACGAAATTTTATTGTTTTATCTATCCCGTGGTACTAAATACGCAATTTTTGAACATGATTTGGTCACTCAAACGTGCACCACAAGTTTGGCGCACGGGGCTGTTAATTTTCGGAAAGACAGATTTGCTTCGGATTATAGGGTCAAGATAACTTGAATATTTCCCAAAACATGAAACATGAAGTTTAAAAATTACATTCCAAGTTAACTTTCTGTAAAATTTCGAGTCTTAATTCAAAGTAGTAAATGACTTATTGAGTCGGGAAGTTGGCACACATAATCTGCTAGCAGAATCAGTTTTCTAACTTGTAGTCAATTTCAAAATAGCATAACTTTCTCATGCTTTAATCAAATCACTTGATTCTGCTTGCTAGTGTTAGTTTAAGGTATTAGGTTTCTTGTGGATTTGGTCTCACGTGAATTGAAGTTCGTTTGGTACCCCCTAAGGCCCCACACGAAACAGGAACTCAGTTCTGCCATGAAACTGGCTTCACATAATTGTGTGAAGAATCTAAACAAATAAACTTAATTGGTTAAAACATGAAAGTTTTTCATTTTATAACCAAAAATAATTCTATAAATTTTTAGAACCTAACTAAGAAAGGGTAAGGAGTTATAAGCTGGTTTTATGTCGTGTGTCGAACACTAGACTGAATCTGTCTAGTTATTTTTACCAAACTTCAAAACATCATAACTTGATCAATACTCACCCGATTGGGGTGATTCTTTTTGGAAAATAGACTAGAGGGAGTCTTCTTTCACATGGCATGATGTGAGGGTCTTAACACACTCGGTATCCCGCTGACTTTGACCAAACAAAGTCGGTGCATGGTTGTCTTAGATTTTACAACCAAGGTGAATGTGATTGCAATGTGCATTGTGTGCTAATTGATGACCAAGGTCCAATGGTTGGATTTAGGGACCCTTAGTGGTCAAAATTGCATGTTAACTTTTATTTGGTCAAACTTACTGTATTAGATTAAGCTAGTAGTATCAAATCCGCATGATTAGCTAGGATTAAAATAGTCTTGCATGCTTTCAACTTGTACTGTTCCAATGTGCTTACGTGAAGGGTTGGATTAGACCCCTAGGCTATATAGTTATGCTTCAGTACAGGTCCTAGGTTCCCAACCCGTGGGAATGGCAAGAGTGTATAAGGTTCACTCGTTGACCTTATGCTGTACCGTAGTAGTCAATCACATTGTCCTAGCTATTTGCTTTTGTGTTTCACTCACACCACTCTAGTAACATGAGGATAGGACACTTGTACACGTATGACTTCAGCGGATCCTATTTCTCTCTCTTTCTCTTTTGCCCTCTTGCGTATGTCTCTTCCATGATCAACCAGTGTGTCGCGAGTCAGCTCGTTTTCTCAAAGCCAACTGACCAGTTGGTCAGACTCTTTCACTATGTTATGAGTTCTCTGAGTTCTTGTTTTCCTTCATATACACATATCACTTTTGACCTTGTGACACAAATGACACTGTAAACCTTCACTCTTAGGTCATATACTCTCTCCCGTTTTTCTAAACACGAAGCACTTGGATTAAGTGCAGTTTTTGTAGCAGCGCTCCCAAAGGTGAGTTTCACACTCCAAAATAGATCCTAACCCGTTTGGGTTGTGATCCGCGTTTCTTACGAGTTATTTGGTAACTTACAAAACACACGTTAATGGATTTGAATAAGTAAACTATCACATGTCATAGGATAGCCCATCTATTAAAGCCCTCACATCATCAAACCGTTAATATAGTGTAAAAAGCATGGTGACGTTTAGTAGTACTACTGAGGACTGACAACCCTCGCTCTGCGGTGCACGGGATGCCCACTTGACTGGAGGTCGGACGGAGTTAATGTCAGCCAAAAATACTGTGTACAGATGGACACAGGGGAGGCAAAACGTGTAGGTATTCCCTACATACATTTAGTAAGCTTCGGTTGCGAACTTCCTAATGGACATGACCACTAGGCTCGCTACCTATGATAGTATTCAACTTTATTAACGCATTACATAAAACTATTTATATATCTTTATGCCTAGTATATGTATTATACTACTTTTAGTGAACTCACCAGCATTACCTAACACTTGATTTTACCAAACTTTTTACAGGTCGCTAGGAGTTTTCTGCTGTTGGTACATATTGCGGGTTTCACATTTGGCTTACGATTAAACATTTATTTTTGGGAGATAACCTTAACATTTTATGTTTAATTCTTTAAAATTATTTTAAACGGTTGAGCGCGTGTTTTGGGCATTCATTTATTTCCGCTGCGTTACATTTTAAACTATGGTTTTAATTCAAACATTAAATGTATTTATTTTTATTATGTGGAATGTTTTGTGTTGTGGCAATCATTGACTCGGGTCCTGGTCTGTTCTCACACCCCACACGGTAAAACTCCGTTAGTGGTAAATTGGGGGTGTGACAAAAATTGCCTGTAACATTTTGGGTAGACGCTGTAAACACTGCTTGGTATGTGCAAAACAGAATTTTGATTGTGAAAGGTCAAAATAAGACACCTTATGAGATTTGGACAAAAAGAAAACCTATAACGAATATTACTTTTGATATTCCGATTGAAGTTTATTTTGAAGAAGTTCCGGCTGAAGTAGGTTCAAGCGGAAGCCTTTAGTCTAAGCGGAGAAGACACTTCAACCAGAAGAAGCCTTTTAACCAGAAGTGAATATTCCGGGTAACTCTGTTATCCACCAGATAAAGAGTTCAACCAGACTTTTCCTGCAAACTCTTTACAGCTGTGTAATCCCTTCAAAAGCTTTCTGGTTGCTTCCTTTTGTATCAAAGCCGCTCTCCTATTATAGTGTGTTGCTGATCACACGCCATCAAGTCCATTAAT
>JBCNJP010000013.1:23043601-23075116 GCA_039602395.1 Deinandra increscens subsp. villosa | reverse complement strand
AGGTGAGTTTTGACGTAGTGTTGGTAGTATAGTTTGACTTTTGTAATCAACGGTCTAAATGATCGTATGGAAATCAATGGAAATCATTGATTTCGCTTAGCACTATATATACCATAGCCGGTTCTCAACATTTGTATGCATGAATGGATGCAAGACACCGTGTAATATTGTTGAGTTAATGCAAATAGTGCCGAACTTCGTGTGTTACTATTTATATGCAAACAACTATTCTTTACATGTGTTAATCGGTTAAGTAGAGTGGATATTAACTTATTTCTGCAAGGTTAATCTTACAAGTAAATCTTGTAATTAAACTAAGTGTTTAAATCTCGATCCTATAAGTGGTATCAGAGCGTTGACTCTCACTTTGAAGACTCTAAGTGCTTCAAAGTTGATATTTACTTGTTAACTCTACTGCTTTTAAGCTTTTCCCTTTCTGAAAACTTTCAAAATGAATGATCTCAGTCTTGTTTCTTCAAACAGTAGCACAAACACACCACCCATGTTCACTCCTGATGATTTGACACATGGAAGCTCTGTATGGAGGGGTTTGTTCGAAGTTTAGACCATCGTATTTGGAAGTCACTAACTGTTGGTCCAACTATTATAACTGTGCCATCTGCTGATGATGACCAAGTAAACATTCCAAAACCACTTGACAAATACACTGATGCTGATCACAAGTTACTTAAGCTAGACTTCAAGGCCTATTGGACGTTGCAAGCAGCGCCGCCCAACTCCATACTTGTTGGATTTAAAGGGTACAAAATTGCATTTGACTTGTGGAATGCTCTAAATGAAATGTATGAAGGTACAAGTGAGGTTAAGGAAGACAAAAAGGACATTTTGAAACGAAAATATGAGAACTTTAGTTACAAATCTAGTCTATTACTCTATATAATACATATTGCTCAAAAGGGTAATTTGGTCATGAAATTTCCTTAATCTTAAGACGCGTACAATAAATTCTGCAACATGTACAAACCTCTAATGCATAAAAAGTAATTACAAGAGATGGTCGTTGATTACACAAGTACAAGCCTCAAGGTTGAAAAGATAAATATGCACTAATTGCTTTATTAGGCTTTAATCCTCCGCACGCTACCTCCTTGATGGCGAAGAAAAGAACCGTCAACCACTCCTCCTCCTCGATGGCGAAGATCAGCGCCGACTTCGTTAAGCCCACTCTCCACCCTCTCTCCCTTCGATTGGGCATCAAACGAATTGAAGGCGCCTGTCCGGAATCTGCTACTCTATAAATTAAAGACCTCTTCTCAATTTCCATTCATCGAGTCATCATTCTAAACGATTCAAGCTATATCTACTCCTCCTTTGTTCAAATTCTAATTTTTGTTCCAATGTTCTAATTTTCTTTACATTTTTTAGTTCTGCTATTAAAACACCGAAGATTGCAAGGAATAATTAGTTGTTCTTATTTTGGAACTCCTGTTTGAGGTAATTAGTTGTTCTTATTTTTCAACTGTTATTCCATTCCTGTTTGAGATACGAACGTTGTTCAACTTTGCTTTTGAAAGTGATTTAGCTGTTATTACATCTCCTCTATTTTAATGTTGATGTTGTAATATACTTGCTTCTATGTTACAATCAGAAATCAGCAACAAGCAACAGAGAGGTGTTTTTGCTTCCATGAAGGAATAATATAGAGTCAAACAGGAGAATCTGTTGAAGGTGTTTTTGCTTCCACTTATAGAAGCTATTGTTAGGAATTGAGTTGATTTGTTATAAAGAAATATTAATGTTTCATTGGGTTACAATTAAGTTACTTTGGTAGAAAACATTATGAGCCAGTGATATGTATTAAAACATGGATAAATGAAGCTTTTGGATTACGTATGTTGATACTGTTAGGCTGCATTATTTATTTAAACATGGATAAATCTACTAAGGCTGCATTTTGAATGTGATTGTCACTTGGAAGCCTATGAGCACTACTAAATTCTGATTTCAAGTTGCACTTATAGAAGCTATTATAGAGTCTTTAAATTTGTTAGGAATTGAGTTGATTTTTGATAAAGAAATCTCAATGTTTTATTGGGTTACAATAAAGTTACTTTGGTTAATACAATAAGCTAAGGTTGTACTTTTATTGTTTTGTTTTAAAACTCTACTCAGTGGAACTGTTATACATCAGTTTGTAATCAAAATGTGGTACTCAGGTGCAAAAGCTATCTGATTACCTCTTTCCTGTTGCTACATCAACATGCTTCATATAGCAAGTTGTTGTAATTAATTTGTTTGTAATAAAGTATTAGCGATTGAAACTGTTATACATCAGTTTGTAATCAAGTATTAGCGATTCCTAAAAGATTATAGGCATGACTCTTATGTATCGAACTTAATATTCGTTCCCACATATCTTGTGTAACATCCCACATTGGTGGGGAGGAGAACTAAGCATGCCTTTATAAGGGTGTGGATACCTCCCCCACCAAGACGCGTTTTAAATCCGTGAGGGGCGGATGCCTGAGGGCATGCCGGCTGCCTGAGGGCATGTCGGCTGCCAAAGCGGACAATATCTTGGTGCGACGGGTCTAGGCTGTTACAGATGGTATCAGAGCCGGTCGTCGGCCAGTGTGCCAGCGAGGACGCTGGTCCCCTAAGGGGGGAGGATTGTAACATCCCACATTGGTGGGGAGGAGAACTAAGCATGCCTTTATAAGGGTGTGGATACCTCCCCCACCAAGACGCGTTTTAAATCCGTGAGGGGCGGATGCTTGAGGGCATGCCGGCTGCCAAAGCGGAAAATATCTTGGTGCGACGGGTCTGGGCTGTTACATATTCTGTAACAGCCCAGACCCGTCGCACCAAGATATTGTCCGCTTTGGCAGCCGCATGCCCTCAAGCATCCGCCCCTCACGGATTTAAAACGCGTCTTGGTGGGGGAGGTATCCACACCCTTATAAAGGCATGCTTAGTTCTCCTCCCCACCAATGTGGGATGTTACAATCCTCCCCCCTTAGGGGACCAGCGTCCTCGCTGGCCAGTGGCACACTGGCCGACGACCGGCTCTGATACCATCTGTAACAGCCCAGACCCGTCGCACTAAGATATTGTCCGCTTTGGCAGCCGGCATGCCCTCAGGCATCCGCCCCTCACGGATTTAAAACACGTCTTGGTGGGGGAGGTGTCCACACCCTTATAAAGGCATGCTTAGTTCTCCTCCCCACCAATGTGGGATGTTACAGATGGTATCAGAGCCGGTCGTCGGCCAGTGTGCCAGCGAGGACGCTGGTCCCCTAAGGGGGGAGGATTGTAACATCCCACATTGGTGGGGAGGAGAACTAAGCATGCCTTTATAAGGGTGTGGATACCTCCCCCACCAAGACGCGTTTTAAATCCGTGAGGGGCGGATGCCTGAGGGCATGCCGGCTGCCAAAGCGGACAATATCTTGGTGCGACGGGTCTGGGCTGTTACATCTTGAGTGTTAATTTATTGATTCTTTATAATGTCAATGCCCCTGCTCATATGAAAACCAGTCCGATTGCAACTTTGTATTTATTTGGTTAACAGGTCATATAGCAGGTTGATTTTTTGTTAACATGGCAACTTGTAGTTTCGATTTTGTTGGGGACAGGTGGTAACATATAAAGTTGTAGATTGTCTGGTAATATTTCAGCTTCCAACTTAGATTCCGGTGGTCACATGTCATAACAGGTAAGATTGCAGATGTTAGGGTAGCAGTTCATTTTATTAATTTCAACTTAAATGCGATAGCGGGTCAAATTGCAAGTTGTATGTTATTTGTGATTGTAAAAGGTGAAATTGGTAACGGCTAAAAGTCATATTGCAAGTCTAATAGTATCTGTTATAGTAAAAACTGAAGTCGGTAACAGTAATGTATTATATTGCAAATTGTGCTTTGTTGGTAATACGTCAGATTGCAAATGAATTACAATAGTACTATAGTAGATGGTTAAAGGCATCATTTTCTTCTTTCATTGTGCATTCTTTTCTCTAAAAGGTGTAAATATATTTTGAACATGCTTACTAAGATGAGATAATGAAAGAACATTATGGGAAATAAAGATATTTTAGAATGTGGATCAAAAGTCTTGGAGTTCTGAAGTGGCAAATTTAAGTGACTATTATCTTATTTGACCAATTTGAGTCATTTTATTTGCAGGGCTCATTCTTGATTTCCACCACATGAGTAAACTCTAAATGAAGAAGAGTAGACTAACTGACTAAGTAAACATTTGAGTTTAGAAAACAACACATCAAAAGAGGCGTTTCTTTTATGGTTCCTATTGAATTATTTACTTTGCTCTATTTTGCTTATAGGAAAATGGTTTTCTGTATGTTAACTTTTTTTTTTCCATCTCTCACTATTGTATTCCATAGTATATGTTGCAGAAATGGAAGAGTTGCGTTGCAATTTCCATTACAACCCCCTTATATTTTGTTTTCCATCTCTCACCATTGTATTCCATAGTATATGTTGCAGAAAAGACGTGTTTCCCAAACTTAGTGTTTCTAACAAATATTCTTGTGAAATTGAATCAATTGTAGGACACTGTCTTGCTAGAGATGAGATTTTAACATACAAACTTTAACTTAGGAAGGATTTTTGTTGGTGACAACCTTACATTTCGTTGGTTAAGGAATTGAAGCAATTGTATGATTTATTTTGCTTATAAGTTCTCTATTTTTATGTTATCATCAAAATGGAACTTTTCCACCATTGAAGATCATGTAGCCTATAATCCTTCCAGTTTTCATTATCTACGGCTGGGTTCTATGTGTTTATATCTGATTAAATTTTTTTTTGCAGCACAGAGGGTTATGACATCTGATATGAGGCCTAATTTGGAATGTGAACAAAATTACGAACCCAACTTAATCAAAAGGAGATATGCTGGTATTTTTCTATCATCCTTGTAACATGTGGTAGATGGGCAAGTTTAGTAACGGGTCAAAGGGGTCAAGTCCAACTTGCAAAAACCTCTCTATTCCTTTATCTACTTTTTGTTTTTAAAAAAATTAAAACGAATAAACTTACTAGATATGAATGTGAGACTATATTACTTTAAAGATCTAAAGGTTTTTTAGTTTTTTTTTTTAAATAAAAAGACTTAGAAGATGATTTTAAATTTGAATACACTTCACCATTTGGGAAGCTTTTCAGCCTCTTCGATACCCATTTGACCCCTTTTTCGTTTTTAGTTAAATCTTTGAGCACAACCCATTTGAACCATCTATGTAAATCTTAACCCAAATTCGATCAATTTTATATAATATTGGTCAAAGTTGCTACCTCTTTGGTAGTATATCTAAAGGAAAATATTAAAATCTAATGGCTATTTTTAGTGCGTCTTCAAATAAAAAACGGGTTGGGTCAGATATTCGTAGACAAGAACATGTTTTTGTTAATTATTTTTACCTATACTTTTATAAAAAGGTGATCAGATTGTGATTGTAATACTTCAATACATATCTAAATCTTGAATAAATATGATTTCTACGGTTTATGAATATGCATTAAACACATACCTGGTTTGTCTTTCAATCTTATTTATACTTTTTGCTCAATTGGTCACATTGAGATAAAGCCATCACCTGTTTTACTACATTTGTAGATAAATAAATATATCAAAATTGTCACCCGTACTTGAAAGCCTATTAATAAACTGAGATTGCAATATTTGTAGACTTATAACACATGAGCAGATTCGATTCTTGGTGGATAGCACTTAGAATCAAAGGCTGAGAAAAGACAGAGATACCATCTTAGAAAGATGAACAAAAAGAAAAAAAAATGTCCGTGATGAAGACGCAGCTGCAACAGCCGATGTGGAGGCTGGTAAAAAGATTGATGTGAGATGATTTCTGCTTCCAACCGAGTTTAGTCAACGATATTGGCTTCAATTTCATTGTTTTTTGTACTTATACTGTTTGAGTTTAAATGATATTGGGTGTTGGTACATGACCAATTAATCCTCAAAGATTATATTGTTTGAGTTTAAATGATATTGGGTGTTAGTAAATGACCAATTAATCCTCAAAAAGGGGATCTATGACTGATTGTGAATTTGTAGTACACATTTTTTTACGTTCAGTTCATCTTGCTTCACACCATTAAATACATTGCTTTCTGTGTTACGTAGGCTTGAAGATGGAAAAAGTTGACTACAAAGGATGTGAGACATGAAAAGTATATATTTAAATTAGTATCAAATATAGGCGTCTTCCTTCAAAGTTTATTATATACAAGGTCGCATCGTGTGGGTGTCACACTAAGTCACAAGTCTTGTAAATTGTTGTTGCTATCGAACGTGCATGTATCGTATTATAATTTGTTGCAACGCCACATCGCTCTAACAAAAACAAATATCATATTGTAAATTTTCGTCGCCGCCGGACGCGCAAACACACGACAAATAACACACTATAGACTATCGCCCACCGCAACGCGCGGGTACCCCACTAGTGAATCTATGACAAACCAGTATCTTCGTTTTGTTTCTTTACTTGGTGAACTACAAAGGGCTGATGTCACATTTGAACAGGCTGATGTTAACAGAAAATTTCTAAGGTCTACCTTTAATGTGGACTGTTTATACAATAAGCATAAGAGAGTGCAAAAACCTTGAGAAAATGAAACTAAGTGAACTTCATGGTATCTTATGTGCCTATGAAATGGAGATTTATCTCAAACAAAAATATGAGAACTTTAGTTTCTGAACCAACTTAGCCACAGTCAACAGCTCTCATCATCACTGATTTTCAAAACCAAAAGAGTGTAACCTCCACTTTTTTCAACTCAGTCAACCATAGTTAGTTTTCCATGGAACAAACGCTTGTGTATTCGTGTGTGGTCCAGGAAACACCATGAATGATTTAAACTTTGCTAGCATTTTTCAGATGATAGGAGACATCCAAACCTCAGCAGGGGCTAGGCATACACCAAAACGGGTAAATGTAAGAATTGGGTGAAATAAAATTTAAATAAATAAATAAATGTTGTCAAGAGATGTAACTGGAAATGATCGTCTGCATTCTCCTCCCAAGTGGGAAAGAACTGTCAAGTTCAAGGACAGAGGGATGGGTCTATCCTAAGAAACTATCACATCTAAGGACACGAAGGTGTTCGCGAAGGGATCACATCGCTATTCTAGCTCATATTGATGAGAAACTTAACTAAGATAGGAAGATCAAGATTTTTCCTGTCATCCATAATCTTTGAGAAATATTCACCAAAGACCTACCTGGTCTTCCACCTCATTGTCAAGTCGAACCTCGGATTGACCTTGCGCCTAGGACATCATCTATTGCCCGAGCACCATACCAACTTGCACCAGACAAACTATAGTAGTCGTACACCCAGCTTCATGAGTAGCTAGATAAAGGGTATAGTAGGACACGCTTACTGACGGGGGAATCCCTAGTTCGATCGTCAAGAAAAAGGACGGGAATTTGTGTATGTGCATCGATTTTCGAAAGAGGAACAAGGTTACTTTCCAACACCCTTAACGCTACCTCGAGTTTATGATTTATTCAATCAACTTCAGGGATCAAACTACGATTCTAAGAGTTAATAGAGAATCTGTATACCATCAGCTAAGAGATCGAAAGGAGGGAGTCCCAGAGAACTACATTTAGAAAACCAATATGGTCATTGCGAGTTTTAGTCATAATTGGTTTGTTGATTAATATATCCACAATGTTCATCGAACCCGTAAACCGCGTTTGTAATTACTAGATCGATCAATTGGACATCAGATCATTTGTAAAGATATTTGGGCTACTCCGAAACCCAGGAAGAACATGAAGAATACATATATCTGAACCTATCGAACTAAAAAAAATTGATACAACTGAACCATTTACGGTGGAAGCCAGCGAGGATTGGCCATCTCCAATAACACCAACAGAGGTGACGTTAGCTTCATAGTTTGACAGCTTACTATCAATGATTCATTGAGAAAACTTTCTATAACTGTCAGAGGTATTACATACACGAGGTGACAACCACGACACGACTTTATCAAATGCTAAAGGAGAAGCTTCACTGTGTACCGATTTCATCTTATCCTATCCTAGGGAACCCAAGACTTCACGAGATATTGAGATGCTTTCAAGCAAGCTCTCAGTTGTGTGTTGATACAACGCGAGAAGGTCACCACATATGCCAGATGTCAACTGAAGATGCACGAGCCAAACTACATTACCTATGACTTGGGATTATGTGAATTGGCTTCCGTATTGAAGGTGTAGAGACATTATCTGTATGGTACCAAACACACCGCTCGCAAAGATTACAAGATTTTAGAGAGCATAACGTGAGCGTGGAGCTTAGTTACACTGGCATAGGATGGAACCCTAATGTGTAACTACTATCATGAGCCTTTGTCATGTCTCTAAATTCGCATACTCACGAACAAGAGGAAGGGTGATTCTGGTAGATGGCTAGTACATTTCTGGAATACCAAAGGTGTGGTGGGTTAGCTATGGTACAACCTATATATATACACTAATGGCGCTTTTGAAGTGGGACTAGGAGTCAGACCAAGAACTAACCCTAATCACCATCCGGTCAAGGCCACCGTTGTAGCCGACACCCTGAGCGGGAAGGAAACTCTTAAACTCAGTCGAGTTCGAACATAAAATCCTACTATATTAACTAGACTACCAAAGCAAACTCGGGAAGTTTACATTGAGGCACTGTGAGAAGCTAATGTACGGATGAGATCTTTATGAGGAATCAACAGACTCTTTGAACTCAATTCAGATAAAATTCGCTATCAGTACGAAATGATCATGGGTACCATGGTACGGGAACCTAAGGGATCTAGTAAGGGATAAAGCTCGTAGTTCTTGATAATCTGCTCATTCTGGTTCAAAAAAGAGGTACAAACACTTGAAAGCATTCTACTAGTGGTCGAACACAAAAGCAAAAAGAAAAAAAAATGGAACCTGTGTGAGCAAGATCATGACTTGTTCTATGGTTAAGACCGTATATTAGAAACTATCCAAAGTATTACTACAACTAGAAAATTCCTATGCAAAGCAGGGACAAACCCCCCATGGACTTTAGCATCAAACTACCTCAAACGTCCATCGAATGTGGTACGATCTAGGTGATCGTTGATCAATTAACAGAATTGACACACTTCCTAACGATTACAGAGACTGATAGAAATGAGAAGTCATCTCGGATCTAGATGAGGAAGATCTTTACACGGCACGGAGTGCCACTTTAAACATATCGGCTCAAGACAATGGATTTACACCCCTTTGTGGAGAGCATTACCGAAGGGGTTGAGAGCATGCCTGGACACGAACACTGCATATCACTCTCAAAACTGATGCACGGAGCGAACGAACAACCCAAACCATTAGAAAACATACCTAGGGCATGCCCGATGGATTTTGGCAACATTTGGGAAACACTTTTTACACTTGGTGGATTTTCTACGATAAATAGCATCACACTAGCATCAAGATGACACCACTTGTGGCATTTTACGGATAAAAACATAGGTCACCCGCCTGCGGGTGGAGATTAGTTATAGGCAACTCACAAAACCTGAATTTGTTCAAGAGATGACTGGAAAGTTCCTAGGATTCTGAAACCTTATGGCAGTGTCTCGCGAACATTAGAAAAGTTATGCTGACAAACATTCTACTTGAAGTTTCACCCTAGTTATGGTAATACTTTTTTTTGCGAAAATGAGGCAAACTAAACCCACGATGCATAGGACCATCCGATATCATAGATAGAATTGGTTCTATAACATACGATTTGAATCTATGGACGGAATTTAAGGGTATACGCAACGTATTCCATATATCTAACCTAAACATAAGTGGTTATCGGATGGAATACTCATCGTTTCACTCGAGGAGTTGGAGATCGATGAACAATTACACTCTACTGAATGACAAATGGGAATTATGCATCGATATGGGAAACAAAAACGACTCAAGCATAGAAATATTTTGATCTTCAGGGTTCGTTGGAAACTTTTAGGCGTGGAACGGAGTTCGCGTGGAAACGTGATAATCAAACAATGCGAAGGTATCCTCGGTTATTCAAACAGACAAACATCGACCAACAAGAGTACTAGCTAAATTTTGGGGCGATATTTCTTTCAACAAGGGGATGATGTGACAAATAAGGAATTTTTTTTCCTTGTATGTAGCAAGCTAGCGACATTATTTAATTTTGTGGACGAAAAAATTTCAACAAGGGCATGATGTAACAACCGACTTTTCAGGGGATTCTTTTTTTTAACACAAACATATGTATTACAAACTTTAGTTACTACGAACTATTACGAACATGCATGCATTGCATTACACACATAATTAGCATTTCTGTGTGACCGTCGCTACACGAGTATTGCACTTGAGTCTACACGTTGGTGAATCAAACTAACAAACATGATCAATAAGCACGATCCATGATTTATGTGAACTAGTTGTTTTATGATTTCATGTGGAACTATATTTATTCTTTATGATTTTATGTGACGTTGTTTCACGTAAACCGTTTCATGATTTTAAGTGATTTAAAATATTTATAATTATATAAATTTAAATCCTAATTACTTATTTATTAAATTAAATATACACATATCATATGTTTTATAGAAATGTCCTTTCATATTAATAGTATTTTATAAAAATTATGTTTACTTAAATATTGGCTAATGTTTTAAATCTTGGGGGGGGGGGGGGGGACCAATTCCGTAATTAATCAAACTCAAATTCTATTAGGATTTAACTCGGGGACTAACCCTGTAATTAATCAAAACTGCTTTCCTATTTTGTAAGTTAAAAGGGACAGATTATGTCAAATGGCCAAACTTGATTTTGTAAGCTCATGATATCGTGGCCAGTAACCAACTCCCTCATTCTCCTCCTATGGCGTTATCGTTTACAACTACTCGATCGGTCATAGAAATTAAATACAGATTTTAAGCTTCTTGATAAAACCTTATTGTTCCTCAAGCTCTTTCGAGACGTGCTACCCTCGTCCTCCAAACTTCTATTTTCATTTCGGTAGCAAGTATAACTGAATCTTAATCTCCTATAAGATATCACATACCTTCGTTCGTAATCGAGATGGGTTTTTGGGTTGTTAATGGCGGATTCGTGGACTGAAGATCTTTATGCGAAGAAGATGACTCAGAAAGTTTTCGTTTATTATTCTTTCAAACCAGATTTAAACCAAAATCATGGTTTTCCCTAATGGCTAAGTTCCTTTACTAATAACAATTAGGTCACGGGTTCTAACCCCTCGACCAGTTTATATTTCTTTAGTAACTAGATTTCAGTCTTTGTACTTTTTACATAAAAAGATTTCAAATCAAATATAATCAAACAAACTAGTTTGTCCCAACGGTTTGGTTCTTGTTTGATGAACTAGAGGTTCTGGATCCAACTTTAGAAGTCTACAAAACTTTTTAATAAATTTTCCCACTTGTTGTTTTGAATCCCTTTGACATGTATTCAGTTCCCTAACAATCCTAAATGTGTTTCAACCCCCCCCCCCTAAAGCATCAAACTGTGGTATATTAATCAAACTCCGCGTCATCGAATTGTTAAGATAAAATCTAATGTTTTAATCCTGTTATTTGTTTGTTAAAAGTTCTTTAAATATTGTTATATATATTTTATATATATTTAACCGTGTGTACTTTTAGGAAATATCATTGGGCATCAAAACAGAGTTTCTAACCATTTGGGTTTTTATTATTGAAATGGACAATTTTAATGATTTATTGGAATAATCATTGTCATCACTTGCCGGTTCTGAAAAATGACACGCACTTCGAGTCAATGGCACAATTGGCAAATCATAGCCGTCTAGGTTGTGTTGTTAGTACATTAGATACACACATATGGTTATGTGCTCATTAGGTGATTGTTAAGGATTCACCGGATTACGAGGTTTATCTTGCTATGAACCCTAAGGTGAGTTCACTACCCCGCTTTTTAAGTATCTCCTATGGGGGAGAAAACATGCCTACCAACATGCTTACAAACATTGAGATCTGGTAATTCAGTTATACTCTCTTTCCACTGATGTACTTACATAACACACTTGAAAGTCCTTAACATATCGGACCGTTAATATATGGATTATAGCGAGGAGGTATTGAGTAGTCTTACTGGGTCTTACAAACCCCGCCCGAGTTAGTCGCTCTAACTTGACTGGAGGTCAAACAGGTGTATTTGTCCTGATCAACGCCCTTGTTCGTGTTAGACAAAGCAGAAAGGCAACAAACACAAACAGTCACGCTTCGGTTGCGAACGCATAGTGGTAGTGAAACATAGCCTAGCTAGCTAATGATATAACTGTGATTACATTTCTGCAAACTCTTGAACTTACATCTTGTTTAAACCTTTGAACTCACCAACCTTGTGTTGACATTTTAGCATGTTTTCTCAGGTATCTAGTTACGGAGCACGATTAGGACGCATGCATCTCATACGGGTCTGAAATTCGGTTTAAAACATTTTTGGTTATTTATTTCTTATTAAAGTTTTGGGCGCATGTTTTGCGCAACATATTTACTTATCTTTATTTACGCTTCCACATGTGTTAAAAACTGTTTTCTTGCATGGTTTAGTATGGCTAATGACTCGGGTCCTAGTTTGTCACACGCCTCGCGCTTATACTCCGCAGGTGGATTTTGAGGGTCTGACATTCTATGCTATGGTGAAGGGTGAGAACTTTGATTTCTCTAAACTTTGTCCTTTTTCATGTATCCAAGGTTTCTAACCTGTATCTTACAAGAGGAATGCCCTCAAATTGCTTTGAGTGATTTTTCATGCCCTAAAATTAAATGTTCAAACTTTTTCCTTTTTCATGTATCCAAGGTTTCTAACCTGTATCTTACAAGAGGAATGCCCTCAAATTGCTTTGAGTGGTAAAGTTTTACAGCAAAACTTTTCAATGAGAAGACTTTTTTGAACTTAGCTGTCAACAAGTCGGGTTTTCTTGGAAGGGACACTAACCATCCCCTACCAATTCTGAGGCAGTTTCCGGATGAACCCTCAAATGTTGAGAATCAAACGGAAACTATTGCTGCAACTGAGCACCCTGCTCAAGATGTTAGTGCTATAGAACCCATAGTCACTGAACCCACATATGTCCCAACGCCCTCTATCATTCAAACATACCAATCCAAAAATAGGAAGTCATCTGACAAAAACACCACTGCCATAAACCAACCTGAATCCCCTGTTGCCATTTCCAAATTGCATAAATCTGTGGTTGCTAGGTCTCCTCCACCTATGCCCACTGAAACCACCCAAGATTCAAGCCCCGCAAAAGGCAAAATGCCCAAGTGGAAACTAAACAATTTGGGATTATCTCTCTGGAATGAACCTTCATTTGAGGGGGAGTCACTAGATTTAGATGTACAATCCCAATCTGTTAGGTTTTCAACCCCTACTTCCTCATCACCCTTGAGTGATAATGCATTCAATCCTGACCCAAATGATGGTGTTATTAACTCACCAACCTCATTACATGAGAACATTCTAATGGATCTGGACACTGTTGCATTGAACCCCCACTCTACATTAGAGGAGAATCTCAGAAGTAAAGAAGAGATTCATATGGAACGGGGTGCTATTGCTCAAGTGTCCCCACTAGACCTTGGTGCTAGTAGTAACATCAATAAGACCCAATTCATGACAATCCTCTATGAATCAGCCCCTACGAGTCCTTCATTGGAACCAAGGGTAACTAAAACAGCAGTGGAAAATCCCAGGTGCCAAGAAGCCGTGGGTACTGAGCATGATCAATCTCGGATTGATGGCTTAGTTTCGTCCGGGGATACTGGTAAAAATCCAGTTGAGGACAGCTATACACTACCTGAATTAACGACTTTATACAAATCACTACAACAAAAGGTGAATGATCTTAATGCCATTGTTGCAACTCTTGCTTCACTATCATCATCTGCTCCATTCAACCAGGAGATTAAAGAAACAGAAAGACATCCGGTTGAAGTTAGATTAAATGCATTCAATAAAGCAGGCATTCAACCATTTTCTGTAAAAGAGAGCTGGGAAGGCACAAGGAACAACCAATTAGTTGTTGTATCCCCATTCAAAGACCCCACTCTAACTCAACTTGTCTAATCCTCCATTGTCACACCCCAACCGACGGCGGAAACGTTAGGGCATGATGATTGTCCATAAGCACATGACACTATCTAAAGTTTCATTATTTGTCTAACCAAATTCCGAAGTCATATAATAAATACAACTAATCATAAGCAAACAAAAATAATTCTGGAGTAAATTAACTAGGTCCAATTGCATCCTATGTGTAGTGCCGATCATGCCAACTTGATTCTCAATAACCTGAAAAACACGCAAAGGGTCAACTATCTACATAGTTTGTGAGTCATAGGTTTAATAGAAAACAGTTTAAGAGAAACATTTAATAAGGTTTTGCAAAGTCATATTGTTAAACTAAATGTGCAAGTATTACTCCAATTACACACATATTCGTCACCCAGTACTAAATGATGTTCAATTCCCTCAAAGGAATCTCTACGATTATGATGTTCAGTTTCCTCAAAGAAACCTCTACGATTATGATGCTCATGAGACTTACAAGTGTTCAATTCCCTCAAAGGAATCTCATCGATTGCTCATGAGACTTACCAGTACAGGTCCCTAGAATACGGTTATAATGTAGATAAATACAAGCAATTTAGTCCAAACTTATTCATAAAATACTATTATTAATAACCCGTGACACCGTTTTTCATAAAGTAACATTCTATGCAAAATACCGTTTATATAGAATATGTTATCACACATTTAATATATAACAAAAATTATAATTCAAAATCATTTAATCACACCCAATGCATGTTAAAAGTTTTACAAGGACTTCAATCATTTTTATTGAAGCGGTTTTACTATTTAGAAAAATACCCAAATTTAATAAACGGGTCGGGTTACCGATACGGTTATTTGACGGGTGTCACAGTATCCCCTACTTTAGGGAATTTCTTCCTCAAAATTGATTACGAAAAGTCTTCAGGAAAAGTTGATAATGTAATTGTGGTTGCTTGAAAGAAAATTGAAATACGGCGGTCTAGGTTTGGATTTAAAGGGTATGAGAGATGCGAATAAATGGATTTTGACTTATCAAGTGATGACCGCTCACACCATGAAAGGGATGTGAAAATCTAAAGTTGAGAGTGAATGGAAAAAAAATTAATTGGCTCGTTGAAGAGATTATAAGAATCTATAGATGCTACGTGGGGTCCCAAAGATGTAACATGTTACATAGATTTGAAATTGCGTCAAACATGCACAAAAGATTTCACTAGATATTAGGTTCCTCTAACATTGGTCAAGGCCAAAAGTAACATATAACTTCAAGTGACTCGAATAACACTACTCTTGACAACATAACATGAACATTTATATACAGGATGTACCAGCGACATATCCACCATGTCCTTATCATATCGCATTCATCTCGTTATCCTAAATCACCCTAGGTTCTATGCCATAACACATAACAGGACTTACTATGATTCTCATGCACCGAATTTTATAATTACGTGTGCACCCGTAATCACTTAATTCGTTGCATAGTCCGCATAGCTCGCCTTGTTATGTGTGGGACAACATAAAACTCAAAACTCCTAAATCATAGTTGTTTCATGCACAAACAATATCCATAAGACATTAATAATCAAATAGTCAAAGCTCATAGATAATAAGCTTGTATAAACATGTTCAAGGAATAGCAAGATTAGCATACAATCATGTTTATGAAATAAAGAAGTTTACATGTAGCGAAATATTTAAATTCAAAAAAATAGGTGAATATCAAGTTCGCAAGTAGTGGAATATCAAATTCCCAAGTAATGGATATTAGATCCCCATGTAATTAGGTAATCATGCTCACCAAATAACCAAATTTGTGTATAATGAAATATCGAATTCATATGAAATCGTGAAACAACCAAGCTTGTTTGTAACCGAACATCAAATCATGATAATAGAATCGTAGAAAAACCAAGTATGTAAAAGAATATTGGAATCATGATCATAAATAATTAGACATGATATCATAGAATAATCAAGTATGCAAATGGGTATCTAATTTATAAAAAATCAAAATTTTCAATTGTCTTGTTTTATGGTAAGATTTATTTCAATAAAACAAACTCAATGTTCAAGTGGGTAATGGGTTGATTAGGGTAAGTCATCGGTCCGACTCCTAGTCCTGCCTCCCAAAATTCCATCAGTGCTTATATATAGGGTGTACCGCAGCTAACCCACCACACCTTTGGTATTCTAGAGGTGTACTAGTCACCTACCGATACTACCCTTCCAGTTAATACATGTTCGTCACTTAGAAACTAAGGGGTTGAAAAGTAGAAAGACAAATGGAAAATTGAAGCTTCAAAAGTATAAAGATTTATTGCCTCATAAAGTGATTGTGTATATGTGTGATTGTGAATGAGATCAGGGGTTCAAATAGCATAAGAAAGAATTATCTATGGACATAAAATGTAAGACATGAGATACTCATGTTTGGACACCTAAGCTATAGTCTAGGTCACCAAGTCTAGTAACCTAATTCCCTATAGCCATGGCTCTGATACCAATCTGTCACACCCCAACCGACGGCGGAAACGTCAGGGCATGATGATTGTCCATAAGCACATGACACTATCTAATGTTTCATTATTTGTTTAACCAAATTCCAAATTCATAGAATAAATACAAATAATCATAAGCAAACAAAAATAATTCTTGATTAAATTAACTAGGTCCAATTGCATCCTATGTGTAGTGCCGATCATGCCAACTTGATTCTCAATAACCTAAAAAACACGCAAAGGGTCAACTATCTACATAGTTAGTGAGTCATAGGTTTAATAGAAAACAGTCATATTGTTAAACTAAATGTGCAACTATTACTCCAATTACACACGTATTCGTCACCAGTACTAAATGATGTTCAATTCCCTCAAAGAAATCTCTACGATTATGATGTTCAGTTTCCTCAAAGAAACCTCTACGATTATGATGCTCATGAGACTTACAAGTGTTCAATTCCCTCAAAGGAATCTCATCGATTGCTCATGAGACTTACCAGTACAGGTCCCTAGAATACGGTATAATGTAGATAAATACAAGCAATTTATTTAACAGTAAATGACTTACTTAGTGATAATAAATGATTGAAAAAAACGTTTTCACAAAGTCATACATGAATAAACATTTACACACACATATTCATCACATAAACAAATGTCCATCACATAAAAAAATATTCATCACATAAACAGGACGCCTGATTGATGGTTCGCAAACCAACAATCGGTAACAAAGTTTGTCCACGTGTTCAATCCCTCTCGAGGAAACTCTACGATAACTATTCGGTTCCTCTCAGGAATCTCAGTGTTGGGACCACGTTCAGTCCTGTGACGCCCACTCCCAGACTTGGCACCAGGAGGGGTCACTCATCGGATTTACTCATGAACACGTGGCACAACAGAGATAAGCAGCGGAAAATTTAAAACTTTTATTTATAATAAAGCCAAGTACGTAAAGTAACTGAGATAATTTACAATCTATCTATATAGCGACTAACTATATCCGTCATTATTTATCTACAACTAGCCAGCACTTCCAACCGCTTCTCTAATAGCTTTCCCGATCAGTCTCTTATCACGAGGGCTCCGCCCTTGCTTCCAGACGTCTCACCTAAACCTGACATACATATGGTTTTGGGAAAAGGTCAGCTTACGCTGGTGAGTTCTACATTTCAAAAACATTACCTCGTTCGTGAGGTTTAAACCTTTGAACCTGCAAAATCCCTTTTTACAACATTTATCAAGTATAACACATAACAAGTCATACATAACATAACATCATAACCATACACATTCCTCTAGAAAACATCTACCTCCATGACCTTTAACCCCTATGACCTGAATTCCATACGCCTCTATACCTTCTGGTCTCGAATACTGCTCAGGTGACTTTATCGGAAGCCCCTAACCTCAGTACCGACAACCGTTTCATTTCATCTATACCTTCCCGGTCTCGAAGACTACTCGGGTGACTTCATCTGGAAGCCCCCAACCATTCAGCAACGACAACCGTCCTACTTCTTCTATACCTTCCCGGTCTCGAAGACTGCTCAGGTAACTTCATCTGGAAGCCCCCAACCATTCAGCAACGACAACCGTTCACGTAACCTTGACCCTCTTTAGACGTTCCATTTTATCGAACATCTCCTTAACCACCACAGTACTACTACCCGCCCCTAGTTAGATATTCAAATGACTCAGGTGTGCTAATAAACATGATAATGTACTCATATACTGCAACAAGTGAACATCCCCCAATTTACCTAGGTGTATGTATACAGGATGTACCAGCGGCGTATCCTCCACACTTTCAATATACCGGGTGACTATACTACCATGCTTGTATACAGGATGTACCAGCGGCGTATCCACCACATAATAATATAGCAAATGCACCACCTGTTCTCATATAATCATACATTCTCACTTGTGCGTTTATTAACAAACCCTTATCTTTTGGATACCTAGTTTCAAAGCAAATATAGCACATAACTCTAACAATCATTTCATATGCATTATTCTATCATCATCATTTCGTATACAATACTAACATGTATAATGATTCATAAGCATTTTAATAACATAACACGTATCACTTTAACAGTTCATCAATTCATCAGTTAAGATAATCAAACTTTCAGATAAAAGCATTTCAAATACTTTTTAAGTAAATAGTTGAACATTGTATGTATATCAGCCCGAAAACATTAAAGCTTTTAAAACATTTAAAAGTGGGCTCGCAGAACTCACCTTATCTCTTTACTCGTTAAACTCGGACAGAACCTCCGACAGAATCCTTCGGTTAACCTAATTCGCGTATCATATGGCATTAACGCAAGGTTTAACATTATAAACATATCCTATGTTTATTTATTTCTTACATTATCTTCTTTTTATTGATAATTATGAAGATGCGCATTCCTATAAGTAGACACTCACTCCGGGATCGCCCAGTGTTGGGATGCCATTGCCCAGATGGGATGGCGACACCCCCGCTATTGCCAGAAACCCCAGTGTACAGGTGTCTACCCTTCCGGTCCGCACGAACTTCTAAATATCCGATTAACTCGGTATCTTATATACTTTATCATTTATCCATTTTAACCCCATATATACTTATTATATATATAAACATAGTTCCATACCAAAATTCAAGTACCCATACCCTCCGGATTATTTTATATTAAATAATCATAATTCAAAACCCTAATTTCACATTTTTCTCGTTTTATTATCAAAACTCATTTTCTTTCCAAACCAACTTAGGGTATCATTCATTATGACATTTTAAAATATACTTTAAAATATTTAAGCTTAATTGAAAACCGTTTGCTCAATTTGGGCAGAACAACGTTACGAAAACCCTAATTTTGACCCGTTAACAAAACCATTACCAAACCTTTTCCAATTGTGAAATAAACTTAGGGCTTTCTTAAAACACATTAATTTAGGATTACCTACAAAAATTCAGACCCTAATTCCCACCCGATCACCCGATTTGAGCAGAATAACATTAAGAACCCTAATTTTACATCATTTTTAGAAAGCATATTTAGAAATCGAATTAGCCAAAACTGAAGAGGTTATTGTTAAGCATACCAAATAAGGGGTGACTGCAGAAATTCAGCTCCGGAAGCCTCACCGTTTGCTCTAATTTCTCCGACGAAGTTGCTGGTTCGGAAATGGGGTTTTCGGGTTATAATTTGTGAATTGGCGAGTTGTTATGGCCGATTACGGCCCCTATTTATACCCAACAGGGTCGTGGGATGTACCTCCAGGTGTTATGATGACTGGTTGCTCCGAAATTGACACGAATTCGCGAAATCTTGGGCTGCAAGGTGACTAACGTGGCTAAAAACGGACCTGGATCAATTCTGCTGCGAACCACCCTCCTCGCGTATCGCGCCGTGTGTAGGGCAGTGGCTCGCGATACGCGAGCCACACATATCCGGCCAGAATTTTGATTTTAACTCTTTTGGTCCCTCTACTTAGGTTTAATGCATTTTAGCCCCCTATACTTCTATCCTTTTATCATTTTATGTACTAAAACATTAAGGGACATATTTCTAACAATTTATAAGGTTTCTAAGGCTCGGGATTTGTACGATAACATATATATACATTTATATATATTTTCTTTATTAATTGCTAAATTACGCTTTAGCCCTTCAAACTTTACCATACTTATCATTTCACTTTATAAATCATATTAGGATATATTTTTACTATATTCTAAGCCTCGGGATACTTATAATAATCATAGATACGTATAATATCCGTATATGTTTATAACTTTACAAAATTACATTTTTAGTCCTTTTACTTTCCCGTTAACTATTAACACACGTATGTACATCAATTCACACATGTATCATTATGTTATCCATATAAACACATATTCATATCCTACTTTACTTTCTTTAACGTTTAACACATCCGTTTATGCACATTTCATCATGTTGGCCATTTAAACACGTATTTCTAGCACATGCAACTTATCTAATGCATAGTCTATCACATTTATCAATTAAGCTCACGTACTTATAATATAAACACGTATTTACTATACATATAATGTATCTGTGAATTTTGGGGTGTTACAAGTCCTCTGCAAGAACCTTAACGTCATCATGTTCAGTTCTTTGCAAGGAACCTCACGTTTGATGCTCCGGAGCCTTAAGCATAAAGTTTCCCACATAGCATACAATAACAAGCATATCAAAGTATATATTCACACAATATCACATAGATACATACAAGTAAATGTATTTTGTATTGGACTTTGCAAAGAAGGTATGAATGTTTGAATGATTAAAGTTTCAAAATAATTCATGATGATAAGCATGATTAATAATATGATTTACTTGAAAATAAAGTAATGGTAACTAAAAATGTGTATGCGTGTTTCCACCCCAAAACAATTTTGAAATTTTAAAGAAAAAAGGGGCTATGAACTCACCTTGGGTTGCATGGCAAGTTAAGCGTCTTAATCCGGTAAATCCTTAAAAGTAAATACCTAATAAACATATAATCATAAGTGTGTCTATCTTCTTTATGACACGTCCTAAATATTATCGACTTAATATTTGTGTCATTTGACTTGATGAGAGTCATTATTCCAAAACTGACGAGTGACACAACAACTTATCCAATTAATCTTCACAAGTGTTTATTCCAAATAATAAATATCCGAATGATTTGGGACACCGTTTAACTGCGCGTTAGTACTTTCCAGAAAAAACATATATAAAACATATGTTTCACAATTATATATATTTATATCTTTAGAATTTTAACGAGATGGTAATTAACAAAATTAATAGTTCATTTAACCAGTTGAAGTGTAGGACGATATTAATGCGCGTTAGAACAAAGTCTAGGCCAAGTATATGTGCATATGGGGTGATATAGGTTGCAATAGTATATTAAAAAGAAAAATACGATGGGCACTGAAATTAAACAATCGACTTCTCATTCCATCCATATGCACAACCCAAACCATTGAGAGACTTTGGCTTTATTGAGTTTATGTTGTTAATTAAATATATAACTACATAGAACCAAGTTTCATCTTCTTCATGTAAAAGAAAATAAACTCTCTAAGCGTGAACCACCATTAACAAATCAGAATGTTCACACCGAACAGGAACGAAGGCATACGGAAATAAAACTTGTTAGATTCGGTCATACCTATCATCGAAACGAAAACAGAAACGCAACGAATCGATGATGCTATTCACGTATGGAGGTTCGAATCCGATGTTCTTCGCCGGCGGCGGTCCAAGTGGCAGAAGCTGGTGCGAGAGCATTTGGATGGAAGTTGATGGTGGCGCGTAGGTGAGAAGACAAGAGCTTGAAGGTAGTTAGAGGGGAGGTTGCGACATGAAGAAAACAAACCCGACGAGATCGGAGGTGTTGTTCGGTCACTTGAAAAGGATGAGAGGCGGAGAAGCAGTTACGAGTGGTGGAAGATATGAAGATGACAATAAGAGGTGAAGCTATCGTCGGTTTTCTAGCGGGTCTCCGGTGAGTTTATGGTGGTTTTTGTTCAGGACTGAGATTTACGAACAGAGAGAGAGTAAGAGGTTGTGAATTTCGGTTTCAAATGAGAGTTCATTGCCATTGATTAAAGGTTACTTGATAATGCATTCATGAACTCGATTAATTAAGTTTAATGGTCGAGACGTAACCGTAACCGGCGAGAAGTAATTTACGGAAATGAAGTAAATGAAGACGTCATTGCTTTGTTGACATATCTTTAATTTTAATTTTAGAGAACTGATAAAATAGACCTTTTAGAATCTATATGTGCATACTAGCCCCCCAGTATTATAATTTTATTTACTTCAGCCCTAAATCATATAATTAGCAACCAACTTATTACACAACATTTAGTCCAAACTTATTCATAAAATAACCCGTGACACCGTTTTTCATAAAGTAACATTTTATGCAAAATACCGTTTATATAGAATATGTTATCACACATTTAATATATAACAAAAACTATAATTCAAAATCATTTAATCACACCCATTGCATGTTAAAAGTTTTACAAGGACTTCAATCATTTTTATTGAAGCGGTTTTACTATTTTGAAAAATACCCAAATTTAATAAACGGGTCGGGTTACCGATACGATTATTTGACGGGTGTCACAATATCCCCTACTTTAGGGAATTTCGTCCTCGAGATTGATTACGAAAAGTCTTCAGGAAAAGTTGATAATGTAATTGTGGTTGCTTGAAAGAAAATTCAAATACGACGGTCTCGTTTTGGATTTAAAGGGTATGACAGATGTGAATAAATGGATTTTGACTTATCAAGTGATGACCACTCACACCATGAAAGGGATGTGAAAATCTAAAGTTGAGAGTGAATGGAAAAAAAATTAATTGGCTCGTTGAAGAGATTATAAGAATCTATAGATGCTACGTGGGGTCCCAAAGATGTAACATGTTACATAGATTTGAAATTGCGTCAAACATGCACAAAAGATTTCACTAGATATTAGGTTCCTCTAACATTGGTCAAGGCCAAAAGTAACATATAACTTCAAGTGACTCGAATAACACTACTCTTGACAACATAACATGAACATTTATATACAGGATGTACCAGCGACATATCCACCATGTCCTTATCATATCGCATTCATCTCGTTATCCTAAATCACCCTAGGTTCTATGCCATAACACATAACAGGACTTACTATGATTCTCATGCACCGAATTTTATAATTACGTGTGCACCCGTAATCACTTAATTCGTTGCATAGTCCGCATAGCTCGCCTTGTTATGTGTGGGACAACATAAAACTCAAAACTCCTAAATCATAGTTGTTTCATGCACAAACAATATCCATAAGACATTAATAATCAAATAGTCAAAGCTCATAGATAATAAGCTTGTATAAACATGTTCAAGGAATAGCAAGATTAGCATACAATCATGTTTATGAAATAAAGAAGTTTACATGTAGCGAAATATTTAAATTCAAAAAAATAGGTGAATATCAAGTTTGCAAGTAGTGGAATATCAAATTCCCAAGTAATGGATATTAGATCCCCATGTAATTAGGTAATCATGCTCACCAAATAACCAAATTTGTGTATAATGAAATATCGAATTCATATGAAATCGTGAAACAACCAAGCTTGTTTGTAACCGAACATCAAATCATGATAATAGAATCGTAGAAAAACCAAGTATGTAAAAGAATATTGGAATCATGATCATAAATAATTAGACATGATATCATAGAATAATCAAGTATGCAAATGGGTATCTAATTTATAAAAAATCAAAATTTTCAATTGTCTTGTTTTATGGTAAGATTTATTTCAATAAAACAAACTCAATGTTCAAGTGGGTAATGGGTTGATTAGGGTAAGTCATCGGTCCGACTCCTAGTCCTGCCTCCCAAAATACCATCAGTGCTTATATATAGGGTGTATCGCAGGTAACCCACCACACCTTTGGTATTCTAGAGGTGTACTAGTCACCCACCGATACTACCCTTCCAGTTAATACATGTTCGTTACTTAGAAACTAAGGGGTTGAAAAGTAGAAAGACAAATGGAAAATTGAAGCTTCAAAAGTATAAAGATTTATTGCCTCATAAAGTGATTGTGTATATGTGTGATTGTGAATGAGATCAGGGGTTCAAATAGCATAAGAAAGAATTACTTATGGACATAAAATGCAAGACATGAGATACTCATGTTTGGACACCTAAGCTATAGTCTAGGTCACCAAGTCTAATAACCTAATTCCCTATAGCCATGGCTCTGATACCAATCTGTCACACCCCAACCGACGGCGGAAACGTCAGGGCATGATGATTGTCCATAAGCACATGACACTATCTAATGTTTCATTATTTGTTTAACCAAATTCCAAAGTCATACAATAAATACAACTAATCATAAGCAAACAAAAATAATTCTTGATTAAATTAACTAGGTCCAATTGCATCCTATGTGTAGTGCCGATCATGCCAACTTGATTCTCAATAACCTGAAAAACACGCAAAGGGTCAACTATCTACATAGTTTGTGAGTCATAGGTTTAATAGAAAACAGTTTAAGAGAAACATTTAATAAGGTTTTGCAAAGTCATATTGTTAAACTAAATGTGCAAGTATTACTCCAATTACACACATATTCGTCACCCAGTACTAAATGATGTTCAATTCCCTCAAAGGAATCTCTACGATTATGATGTTCAGTTTCCTCAAAGAAACCTCTACGATTATGATGCTCATGAGACTTACAAGTGTTCAATTCCCTCAAAGGAATCTCATCGATTGCTCATGAGACTTACCAGTACAGGTCCCTAGAATACGGTATAATGTAGATAAATACAAGCAATTTATTTAACAGTAAATGACTTACTTAGTGATAATAAATGATTGAAAAAAACGTTTTCACAAAGTCATACATGAATAAACATTTACACACACATATTCATCACATAAACAAATGTCCATCACATAAAAAAAATATCCATCACATAAACAGGACGCCTGATTGATGGTTCGCAAACCAACAATCGGTAACAAAGTTTGTCCACGTGTTCAATCCCTCTCGAGGAAACTCTACGATAACTATTCGGTTCCTCTCAGGAATCTCAGTGTTGGGACCACGTTCAGTCCCCTGCAAGAACCTTAACGTCATCATGATCAGTTCTTTGCAAGGAACCTCACGTTTGATGCTCCGGAGCCTTAAGCATAAAGTTTCCCACATAGCATACAATAACAAGCATATCAAAGTATATATTCACACAATATCACATAGATACATACAAGTAAATGTATTAGTTTGACTTTGCAAAGAAGGTATGAATGTTTGAATGATTAAAGTTTCACAATAATTCATGATGATAAGCATGATTAATAATATGATTTACTTGAAAATAAAGTAATGGTAACTAAAAATGTGTATGCGTGTTTCCACCCCAAAACAGTTTTGAAATTTTAAAGAAAAAGGGGCTATGAACTCACCTTGAGTTGCACGGCAAGTTAAGCGTCTTAATCCGGTAAATCCTTAAAAGTAAATACCTAATAAACATATAATCATAAGTGTGTCTATCTTCTTTATGACACGTCCTAAATATTATCGACTTAATATTTGTGTCATTTGACTTGATGTGAGTCATTATTCGAAAATTGACGAGTGACACAACAACTTATCCAATTAATCTTCACAAGTGTTTATTCCAAATAATAAATATCCGAATGATTTGGGACACCGTTTAACTGCGCGTTAGTACTTTCCAAAAAAAAACATATATAAAACATATGTTTCACAATTATATATATTTATATCTTTAGAATTTTAACGAGATGGTAATTAACAAAATTAATAGTTCATTTAACCAATTGAAGTGTAGGACGATATTAATGCGCGTTAGAACAAAGTCTAGGCCAAGTATACGTGCATATGGGGTGATATAGGTTGCAATAGTATATTAAAAAGAAAAATACGATGGGCACTGAAATTAAACCATCGACTTCTCATTCCATCCATATGCTGTTAATTAAATATATAACTACATGTAAAAGAAAAGAAACTCTCTAAGCGTGAACCACCAGTGTCATCTTCGAATGTTCACAACGAACAGGAACGAAGGCATACGGAAATAAAACTTGTTAGATTCGGTCATACCTATCGTCGAAACGAAAACAGAAACTCAACGAATCGATGATGCTCTTCACGTATGGAGGTTCGAATCCGATGTTCTTCGCCGGCGGCGGTCCAAGTGGCAGAAGCTGGTGCGAGAGCATTTGGATGGAAGGTGATGGTGACGCTTAGGTGAGAAGAGCAGGAGCTTGAAGATGGTTAGAGGGGTGTCACACCCCCAAAAATCCCACGCGCGATAACGCGCCGCAGGGAGCGTGACAAACCAGGATCGTTGTCCATCAGTTACACCAAACGACCAATAATCAATAAAAGGTTGTATATTTTATTAAAATATAAATACAGAGTTTTACAAATGCGGAAGCGTAATATGCTGAAAGTATTTATTGTAAAAACACCGCCACCCAAGGTGACGTGGCTTGCTCAAAGACAATAAAAGGGTTTCGAAGTCTCATGCATGCGTACTCGTGATACTCGAACATCTGCAACCTGAGAATAACATGCTAAAAAGTGTCAACACAAAGGTTGGTGAGTTCACAGGTTTATCAGTTCAAAAACAGTTCCAGTTTAATGTAAATCGACTGTTCAACAACAGTCCCAGTTCAGAGTAAATCAACTGTTCATCGACAGTTCAAGTTTAAGTTCAAGGTTGACTGTTCAACAACAGTTCAAGTTCAGTTTAAGATTGATTGTTCAACAACAATCAAGTTGAGTTTAAGATTGACTATTCAACAATAGTCAAGTAGTAAGAGCATAATCACTAATATATATCAAATAGCTAGCTAGGCTATATACATGAAACTTCGCACGTTGATGGTCACCGAAGCTAACAGTTGTTTACAGTTTGCGCAGTTTGCCTTGTTGTGTTTAGGACGAATATAACACCCGTTCGATATCCAATCGAGTCAGCGCGACTGACCCGGGTGGGGTTTGTCAGACCCAGTAGTACTACAATATATTTCCCGCTATCGTCATTAATATTAACGGTACCATAGGAAGGACTTTGTTGTATATGTGCTTCAAGTACTTCAAGTGATATATAAAAGTCTAATTATCTCAGTTGTATAGTTCATGCATGTTAATCTCCCCCAACAGGATTTAAAACAGTAAAATGGGGCCGTGAAACTCACCTTAGGTTGCTCAGCAAAGTTTCCAAATAAACAGTTAATTCAAGTAGCAAGAACGAGTCTTGTGCAAGCAATCAATCACCTAACGAGCATACGAGTATAAGTGTGTGTTCTAAACTATTAAATCTAACGTAAGCGATAAAAACGAAGGATCGTGAAGTCCGGAATAAGTCGAGGATGGCACGTGTGCCAAATCCGAGCGAATATCGAAATAACGCGAGAAAATCCAATATATATCTTTAATATATATTTGCTAAGTAAATACATATATATTATATGTATTTAAATAAATGTTCAAGTGACATTAATAATAAATATATAGTATTTATATTTAAACTGAACATGTTATGACGTTAATAACAAATTACAAAACGAGATACATATTTATAAAATTTCATCTAAAGGTATCTAGTCGTTTCAATACCCAATGACATACGTATAAATATTAAACTATACGAAAATATATTTAATTTACCCTTTTATGTAACACCATAATTCTTGAGTTTAAGAAAATATATATGTATATGTATATACACACATACGGATTTATTAAAACTATATTTTGATTTAAAATGTCAAAGTGTACGGATTTAATAATCAATATACATTTTTACGGGTTTAAACGTTTGTAAGAACCCGTTTAATACAAGTTTCAGTTGACCCATTACATAAAATATCAAAAATAAAGAAGAAAAACAAGCAATGAGGTCAGCCGGGTTCGAACCCGCGACCTCATGCTTACAACCGAGAGCCCTAGCCACTGGGCTACGACTTCCGTTTGTTAACAGGACCGCCGCGAATTGTTTTTGTGCTATGATGGAGACTAGAACTGGGTTGCAGGAAATTAAACAGGGACAAAAAGAACGCAGGGTTCAGGTTTCGAACCCTTGACCTCTCGCAACACAGTCCAGCGTCCAACCCATTGAGCCAGAATGGCGTCTGGTTAAGATCCAGAACCCAAAAGTTATAACCCAACTCGACTACAAGTCATCTTCTTCATTCAAGAACTCCGGTGGCCGGAGTTATATTCCGGTCACCGGAAAATCGCGAAAAACACAAAAAGATCCAGAAAAGGTGCGACTAACATTAAGTAATCGTTACCTTGAGTCGGAGATGAGATGCGAGATGATTTTGAAGCCGAAGACGAAGCCGAAACGTAAACGCGAACACCGAGTATGACCACTGTTTGATCTTCTGATTACACCTTGTTGCTCGTAGGGGTTTCGCGATCTCAATGGTGATCAAGAGGTGGTGCAACAGTGGTGGACGGTGGCGGTTTTGGTGGTATCCGCGGTGGTTCTTGTTGCCGTGAAAAAAAAAGCAGGGGGAGCGAGAGAGAACGAGGAGGGGTTGTGAGAGGAATGTTTGTTTGTGGTGAATAATAGATGGAAGTGTGAGAGGGTGCAGGTGATAGCCGATCAATTAGGAAATAGGTAACCGACATATCATTGATCGGTGATTAAGATGTCGGTTACGGGTTACGGATCGTCGACGGTCGCCGGTTACAAAGTGTTTCAAACTGATTTTGATAAAGTAACACAATTGGTCCCTCACCCCATTTACAAGTTAAACAATCGAGTTTCTGAATTAACGATAACAACCCTTCAACCTTTTTACAAAAAGAAAGTTTTAAAGATTGACGGAATCGGTCCCTCTGGGTTCTAATAGTGTTAACGACCTTAACAAAGTTGACGGAGAGATAACGATTAAAAATATACGTTAGTGACCAAATATATTAGGCGTATAAGGTTTATAGGAAATATAAATCTCGTTTAAATTCACATAAAATCATAGAGTTTAACCCACATAAAATCATAAAACAAATCGTATAATTTTTATGACACGCCTTCATATAAAATCATAGAATAGCTCGTGTGAACTTATATATAAATATATCATATGAAATCATAAATGGTGAAACCACAGAATATCAATCGTTTGAACTTAGTGCATGCTCGTAGTGATGATCACACAAAACCCTAATTGCTAAAGTCAACACAGTCAAACACATAAATGTTCACACAACATTTAATACAGTTTACGTTCAGTTAATGTCAGATAATGACCTAAAAAGTCGGATTGTCACAGTATCCCCTAGCGACATGAAGAAAACAAACCCGACGAGATCGGAGGTGGTGTTCGGTCACTTGAAAAGTTTGAAAGGCGGAGAAGCAGTTACGAGTGATGGAAGAAATGAAGACGACGATAAGAGGT
This sequence comes from Deinandra increscens subsp. villosa, assembly GCA_039602395.1. NCBI lineage: Eukaryota > Viridiplantae > Streptophyta > Magnoliopsida > Asterales > Asteraceae > Deinandra > Deinandra increscens. The sequence goes on along the minus strand of JBCNJP010000013.1, from coordinate 23,045,517 downwards.
GAAGCTATCGTCGGTTTTCTAGCGGGTCTCCGGTGAGTTATGGTGGTTTTTGTTCAGGACTGAGATTTACGAACAGAGAGAGAGTAAGAGGTTGTGAATTTCGGTTTCAAATGAGAGCTCATTGCCATTGATTAAAGGTTACTTGATGATGCATTCATGAACTCGATTAATTATGTTTAATGGTCGAGACGTAACCGTAACCGGCGAGAAGTAATTTACGGAAATGAAGTAAATGAAGACGTCATTGCTTTGTTGACATATCTTTAATTTTAATTTTAGAGAACTGATAAAATGGACCTTTTAGAATCTATATGTGCATACTAGCCCCCCAGGATTGTAATTTTATTTACTTCAGCCCTAAATCATATAATTAGCAACCAACTTATTACACAACATTTAGTCCAAACTTATTCATAAAATACAATTTTTAATAACCTGTGACACCGTTTTTCATAAAGTAACATTTTATGCAAAATACCGTTTATATAGAATATGTTATCACACATTTAATATCTAACAAAAATTATAATTCAAAATCATTTAATCACACCCATTGCTTGTTAAAAGTTTTACAATGACTTCAATCATTTTTATTGAAGCGGTTTTACTATTAAGAAAAGTACCCAAATATAATAAACGGGTCGGGTTACCGATACGGTTATTTGACGGGTGTCACATCCATGCTCATTGCTGGTGCCCTCTCTGAGCACATCAATATGGTGATAAGGCTGATGAGATATGTGATCATCCCAAGGGAAAAAGCCTTTGCCTAATCATCAAATGATGTGGTCTCCAGTAGCAGGGTTGTTGCCGAAAATGTGTTACAAAAGTAGAGTACATTGCAGCTTCAGCATGCCGTGATCAAGTCCTGCGGATTCAGAATCAGATGATGCACTATGGCATATACTTCATGGAAACTTCTATGTATACTGATAACACCAGTTCCATCAGCATCACCAACAGGAAAAACAATTTGCTGACTTATTTACAAAAGCATTTGACGAGGCAGATTTTTTTACCTCATCAAAACCAGTGGAATGATGAATTTTGATTAAATAATATCTTATCAAAACTTGTAAAAATGATTTTTGGGTGCCTCTCTTGATAAAAAGAGAGAGAAATTTTTTTTCTCTTCTGGTTCCGGAAAAAGTCTTTAAAAAACTCACCCTAGATAAGTTAATTCATAATATTTTTGTTATATGTGTTTCCGAGGTAATCTCATCTGAGATAACTTCATTTGGAATAAATTATATTATTCTTGCAGAAGTAATCTCACCCGAGATAACTTCACCTGGAATAACTTTATTTTTTGCTCATGAAGATATTTCACCCGAGATAACCTAACCCAGGTCAACTAAAATGGTATCTCTTGCGAGACCTCTTCCTAGGTAAGTTCACCCGAGATAAAAAGATATTAATTTAATATGTCATTAAGACATCACTAAGATATCTCTTCCGAGATAATTTTTAATGATGACTTAATTCGGTTAACTTTCTGTCAAGTTGTCGATTTGACAAGGGTAGGTCCAAGGAGCGAATGCCATGTCGACGCCCCTTTTTGCTTTTACTAGACCCCACTTGCACTTTTTACAGAGCCGCCTTTTCAATCCCTCATTAAAATCCAACAGTTGTTTTAACCTAAACCCACGAACCCACGATTAAGCAAGTATTGATCCCCATTTACTCCGGAATTCTCTCTCAAACTAAAATCATCCGCTTTCTCTTCAATTCACTATTCCTATTTCTCCGATACTACTCATTTCAACCCTAATCAAACTCAATGGCATCGAAAGCTAAGAAAGGTCAATCCTCGCCTGAAGAAAACTCAATGTTCAATGCCGACCACAATACGGTGGCACTTCTCCCAAAAACTTAGAGGAATTCCATATTCCACAAGATGCTTAACTTCTTACAAG
>JBCNJP010000013.1:23012523-23043101 GCA_039602395.1 Deinandra increscens subsp. villosa | reverse complement strand
CATAAATGCAATACTGAATCAGACACTATTTTTGTCTTTTGCGAGAAAGATCACAACTTGGGATCATATTGGTCATGACATGCTGAACTACACTTCAATTTCCATTACTTCAGCACACAAGTCATATCAATTACTGGTATAATTTGTCCATTTTAAACTCAGGCATAATCATACTCATAACATTTGGATATGTTATTGTATTGATTAGATTTGCTTTGACCAGTGTACCTCACACTATCAGACATTCTCAGATATGTATCTTATCACACTTTGTGATTTCACTTGTGATTTAACACATAGTGCTTGTATTCATTACAACGTCAACTGTGTTCCATGCAAAAAGAAACAAGAACGTTAAAACGTCTACCTTAAGGTCGATCTTTTGATACGCAAATATGGCCTCGGATTTAACAAAATAAGAAAATAAAAACAAGTTGAAATTGTATAACCCAACAACAATCAGGTCGGTAATCCCGTACATGCAAGAGAAAGTCCGATGAGTTATACGAAACACCAAAGAAAATAGAGCAGGATGTCAAACGAACAACAATCAGGTCGGTCTTGCTGACACGCAGAGAAAGTCTGATCGTTTGACAAAATAAAGAAAATCAAACAAGTTTAAATCTTTGCAAAATGAACACATGTATACACAGTGACTTCTCATTTTCCTTTTTCACATATCTTTTTCTTGATATCTTGAGATATGTATCAAGATGTTGTCCACTTGGTCAAGCATTTGTATTTTAATGTATATCACATCTGAATACTTTCTGATTTAATGCCGAGCCTACCAAGCACAACGAGCAACGATCTTATGGTTTTTTCATCTATTTTATCCATGAGCCAGACACGTAAGCCAATGTACCATCATTTCCCAAACATGTCGGATACAATTTCTCATTTTTCAATGTTATCAAATTTTCTGTTTTTCAATGTTTTGTTGTAGTTTTCCTTTTTATCCCCCTTAAAATGAAAACTCTGTTTTTGGATTTTCATTTTAACAAAAACACAAAGACATTATTTTTGGTTTTTCAATTTTCTCCCCCTAAGCTACATACGGAATATAAAGAAAAAAAATTGACCAATCGATACTACTAGCTTACAGTTTAAGCTTTCAGAAAAACTTTCAGATTTGTAAGATATAGCATTCAATTTAAGTTAAGCAAGAGACTCCACTATCAGCAACTGCTTAAAGCTTGAACTTCACAATCACCGACATGTCTTCTTGAAGTAACCTGCACACTGGTTTTAAATGATTAGACTTCAAACGACCCGAAGCACACAGCTTCTGGTCGACCAGTATCTTCAGTAAAATCGGTTGCAGCGTTGGTGACCACCTTAGGTCGCCACTGCAGTTTAGATTTATTAGAATGAACTGAGTCATCATCTCGAGATGAACCACGAGAACTTGAATCATGTTTGAAAAATTGTTTTCGTTTAGATTTTGTTTTAAATGGTGTTGACTCAGTAAAAATTCTGCCATATTCATCAATTAAAGTGGCAGAGTTGCTTGAAAATGATCGTTTTGCAATTTTAATATAATCATGTGCCATGTGTCCCTTTCAGCGACATTGATAGCACAACCGATATGAGCGGTTCGATTGTGATTTGCCCTGAAACCCTTGATACCTGTTAGAAGACTCAAATTCATCATAAAAATCATCAAAAACCTGAAATCGATTAGAATGAACCCATTGTGAAGTAGGACTTTGAGGTGATGAATTTGATCCAGATGATGAAAAATATTTGACTTGTTGAGCAGCTCGAGAAGAACTTTCAGACGATGCCTTCTTCTGAATCTTACCTGCAAACCCTTTCGCCATTGTAGACATGAAAACTTGGCCAGATGATAAATTTGTTCATGATTCGTGTCTTTCTTTTTCTTTGGAGTCTTCTTTGTCGCAGGCCTATTCGTTTTCTTCTCAAAGTGCTTGCCCTGGCTACCCAAACCTGAACCTTTGTATGCTGGTAGTTTTGTCAGATCAACTTGAGAACCTGAGGGACCAGCCTTAGCAGCGTGATTAAATGAAGCTTTAATATCCTTTATCTTGTTAGATTCTACCATCTTTGCAGCAATAGCTTCTTCATTTAATTGCTTTTCATCTTTTTCAATTTTCTCGCCAGTAGAAATAACGCCCTCTTCTGACATAAACCCACGAGAAACAAACAATAGTAGTGTTTTACCAACCAAACTTTCTTCCTTTTCTATCACCTTCTATGAGGTCTTTGATGTCTTCAAATCAGAATTTTCAGCAGCCAATTCAGAATAATCTTGCTTTGTTTTGAATGATTCAAATCAACAATAGCTTCCGTTTGAATCACCGGATTCGGTATTTGATTAAAATCATCGCCTCCAAACACCTTCTTGAAATTATCATCCTAACACAAATAAATTGCAAAAGAATGTGAATTCTTCAAGTTATACAATTGACGATTAAGATCCAAATTTTCAATATTCAAATCTGCTATGGTCTTTTGAACTTTAGCAATAACCTTTTCTGATTGAATCAATTTCTCAGATGTGCTGTTGACTAACGATTTTTCTCTTCTCATACCATCATGAGCAGCATGCACTTACTTTGTAATTTTATCCACTCTTTCCTTATAGATCTCAACATTTTTGGTTAAAAAAATCTTGTCCTTCTTCAGAGTAGTGATCTTATCTTGCAATTCAGACTGAACAATTTGATATTGAGTTCTTTCAGCAGTAACCACATCTAAAGCTTTTTGAAGTTCATCGTTAGATGCTTTAAGTGCTTCTACTCTTGCTGTGGATTTTTGAAATCGATTCTCAAAATCTTCACACACATCTTTAGCTTAAGACTTATATTCTTCAACCTACTTGACCAACTTTTCATTAGCAGAAGTTAACTTGACAATTTTTGACATGAACTCATCATTCTCATGTTGAAGTTGTGACTTTTGGTGATCATTCTGAAAACAACCTTCTGACAATTGTTGCTGAATATCTGCTAATTCTTCCAACAACACACTCTTTTCTTTGAATAGTTTCTCATTTACTTTGCAAATTTCATCAAATTCTTTGTTTATACCTAGTTCCTGATCGTCATGTGAAGTATCGAATACAAGACACGGTCATACATGATTGCTGCTGGCCGAACCCTTGGCGAACTCCAAGTTCGGACAGGTCCGAACTTGTACGAACCGGAGGTTCGGACCATCGGGTTTTCAGCTCTACAAATAGTTTATCTTGTGTATTGTTTAAGTATTTCTGGATATATCTTGTATGTGAACTCCGTGGTGTCACTACTACAAAAAAGGCCTTTCTGACGTGCAATGCGTGTCAAGAAAGGGTCTTCTTGACACGCAAATGCGCGTCAAGGATGAAGGGGTCAAGAAGCTTCTTGACGCGCAAAATGCATGTCAAGAAGCTCTTGACGCGCAAACAATGACACGCATTTTATGACGCTCAATGCGCGTCATAAAATGCACGTCAAGGAAGCCCCTGTCATAAAGGTTGATGACACGCATTTTTGCGCGTCAAGAATGTTAAAGAATTAAAAATGCGTAAATGAGATGTATAAGTTACGAGAACTGTTACTGTTTCTTGGATTCCCAGACGTCTACATTATGACTGTGTCATATAAACCAGCCTTGGGATCATCATGCTGTTTTTCAAGATAATTATCCTTGTTCAAAAGTTTTCAATTTTTATTTGATGATCCCTTGATGGTGGTTTATTTGGCTTAATTTCTAGTGCATTAGTTCCTCCGGAGCTGCGTTATAAATTGTATTTATAGTTAGATTTTGATTTAATTTTATACTATTTGAGTAGTATTTTCTTACCTTTTTCTGGGAACAGTCTTCCTGTTAGCCCTTATTTCTGGATTGTGCCTGGCTCTTATTTGATTTGCAGCGGTGTGGCAGGAGTGATGGATGAACTTTTCACAAACATGCATCTAAGTGTACACAAACTTTAGCAAACGGAGAAGAAATTACTTCAAAGAAATCGTAGTACAATAGCAAATTAGATGAACGAACGATTGACCACCAAGTACTATCATATAGCGATCTCTGATAATCCAAAAGCAAAGGTTATACAGAACAGATGCTCTAAAATTAAAAAATTCAGCAGTGTACCATCAAAATTTGAACAACATGGAGACAATTACAGAAAGAAAAAATAAAATCCCTCTGAAAAATCATAGAGAGCAGCAGGTTAGCCCACGATTAGTGGGAAGAAGGTATTCATGAGAGACCACTGATAAAACAGAAAATAAATTGAAAGCGAACAGTAACTGTACAAAGAAACCCTCCTAAACATCAAATATTTAGAATCAATTGTACCTCTTTGGGGTAAGCGTCCGATCGATGCCTACAACAACAATAATCATGTCAAATAAGAGCAGAAACTCTCAGCACATTAGTGAATTCACACATGCAAGACCAAATACGGGCGAAAAGCAAGAAAAAGCAAGAGAAATTAAGCTCTAAAAAATGCCTCAAACGCAGGCATCGAGAAGAAAGAGAAGACAGATGAAACGAACCACACAATCGAATCAGTAGAAGACCATCATCCCAGATCCAGCAGAAGAAGAAGAAGAAGAAAATGTGAGAGTTAAAGCTTGAGGGGTTGAAAGGGGGATGGGACTGGAGAGGATGTATGGTAGTGTCGATTCTTTGCGTGTTCCAATCCCTCAAATCCCTGTTTTTCTGCTGCTGATATCAAATAATCTTTTAACCAAAAACCCTCAAAGTTACACAAAACTGCAATCATGCCATCTAAAACTATTCAGCAACTCATAAATTGAATATAGATAATAAACAATATCCTGTCAAACCATAGGAAGTTACCATTTTTTTCAAAAATGTTTCATAAAGTTTATAAGTGTTTGCGAGTTAGCAACTGAACTGACATTGACTTGCTCACCCACCCATTTCGCCACATTAGGTTAAAGGATTCAACACACAATCGAACACGGACATATGCACAAGAACTGAGTACTTTAGAATGTGAAAGAAATTAACTCACAGATATACACAACGGTCAAAAATCGAACCAGCCATTGATGACTAAGAACTTATTATGAACATCATGATGAGCTCCGGTTCGCCAACTGATCCCCAAAACTGCTTCTTCTATGCCCACCACCATATCCGCCAGCTAAGTTATGCGAACTTCTACCGGTCCGAGACATAGAGAACACCACTTGGTTATTCATTGGGCAACCAAAATATCAACCAAGTTACAGACGGACATCACATAATCTGCCACAATTGAATTAGCAATGGATCAAAATGAATTTTACCTGGGAAAATAAGAATAAGATGAAATTGTACCTAAGAAAAGAAGAAGAGATGTGCTTACCCCTGAAAAGGCGATGAAGATAGGTAACTAAGAACAACATATATGATACCTAAGAAACAGCTGGATTCCCAAGCCGAATTATAAACTAATTTACAAACAACAGGTCCCGAAAGCTGACCTTCAACAAATACAATCGGAAAGCAAAGCGGAGAAGGAGAACCAGAAAATGAAACGCAGAAAGACGATAAACATTTCATAAGAAGATTAAGATTGCTCACCTCTTTTTTTGTTGCAGCTAATCGTGAGGTCAGCAATAACATCTTCACTGGCGCAGTTCTCGCTTCAATCGCCTCTGTTCATCGTGCTCGAGCAAAGAAAACCCTAGAAATGTCGTTGAGTGATGGAGCAAAGAAAACCTAACCTAGAAACAATGTTGAGTGTCAGGACGATATCCTTGACCTTCACTCGTCGATCTTTTAACTTGGGTGAAATTAGGGTTCAATCGAGTCAATTGATGGCTATTTCAACACCATAACATGATCGGGAAAGGATAGAGGTCGAGGTATAGACTCACCGCCGGTGATCGCCTCACCACCGGTGTTGGTCGGCCCGAACAAGCATGAACAGAGAGAGACGGGGCTACGATGGACGGCAAGTAAGAATTAGGGCAAGGGGGAGTGGGACTGGACGACAAGTAAGGGATAGCGGGAGTATTATTAAGAATTAGGGCAAAATTTAGGGAAAAAGGCAGAAAACACACAAGTGTGAGCGGGAGTGAATTTTAGGGCAAACTTTTGGCGGGAAAATAATTATAAAACGACGGAACCTTCTTAACGTGCATATTTTCAGTGTACTCCGTGTTTTTTTTTCTTTTATTATATGACACAAATTTTATGACGCGCAAAAATGCGCGTCATCTACCCTTAGAATATTTCAATTTACGACAGATTTTTAATGACACGAGTTTTTGCGCGTCATAAATGTAGTGTGTGTCATGGTTCGCGCGTCAACGAAGACCCTTTTTCTAGTAGTGTGTTTCTCTGTGGTCTAATACAAGTCTCATTGTATTTACTCATCTTGTTCATCTCGTTTTACATTGATTTCATTACGACTAAGTAGACGATCCACCACTCACGCATTTTCAAGTGGTATCAAAGCATTTGGTTTGCTCTACTGGTCGAAAATCATTGTTTTCGGAGTTTTGGGTCAAAATTTCACGTTTTTGCGAAAATGAGTATAATTTTTTAGTTCGTTTGATCATCTCGGGTGTGCTTTACATGAAAAATCTTTCTCTAGATTGTTTCTCTTGAGTTTATCTGAGTTTTGGTCAAAAATCTCAATCAAAATCACAGAAAATCGCAAAAATGGAGTCGAGAGTGTTTGTGTTCGTTTGAGGTTCGGACAACTACGAAATAATCGCTCCGAACTCTAGGCTCGGACAACGTTTGGTTCTTTGATTGGTTCGGCGAGAGTTCGGGACACGTTCGGACATAGTTCGGTCTAAGTTCGTGTACAGTTCGGAACAAGTTCGGTCCAAGTTCTATTTGATCTTCCGAATGTGTGGTTCGGATGGAGTTCAGACAACTTCTGTTCGGCTAAGGTTCTGTTTAAGTTCAATAGAAGTTCGGACGAGGTTCGGCACATGGTCGTGTGAACAGTAACCAGAATTTGCAGATTGTCTAATTTTCAAGCGTTTGTAGCTATTCAAAATTCGGTTCAAGCAAATATGCAAACAATGAGGAATTATGATAATGAAATTGGAACAAGTCAGAAAGTTCCCAAATTGCTCAAATTGGAAGATTATCCTAGTTGGGTTAAAAGATTTGAAGCGTATGTTGATACTAATGACATTGATATGTGGTTTTCATTTACTGATCAATATGTCTATCCCAAGGATGAAACTGGTGAACCCATTCTTCAAAGAAAGATGTCGTCTAAACAAAAGAAAGCATATCAAGCTGAAAAGAAAGCATATGGTGAAAATACGTGAGCATCGGATCGTCTACTCGATCTAGCTATTCGAACATTAAAACGTAATTAACCGATTGTTTTATTGATCAAAACAAACAATTACAATCAGTGAAACACTCAGAATACAGACACAGGGAAACACCTTCAGAAACACGCACTTAGCAAAAATCTCACACGCTCAGAACCAACTATTACAATGTCCAAACTCCTATATATACCCATCTGGCCGAGCCTAGTCCGAACCTCAGGTTCGGCCAGTCCGAACTCCAGGTTCGGACCTGGTTCGGCCAAGCATACTTTGGCTTGATCTTGAACATTGCTTGATACTTCACACGACGCACATATCAAGTATCAATAAACTCCCCCTCGTCGTGTGCAGTATCTCTTCAACATCATGAAATTTGTATCTTCAATCAAGCTCCCCCTCAAGTATAGAATCCGTTCGTTCAATGAAATGCATCTTCAAACAAACTCCTCCTCAACTCGACCGTAGCTTGATCTTGAATACTTAATGACATCTTGAATCTTGGCGCAAAACATCTCTTCGAGACTCCAAGATATGATTTTGAAATTTGAATTTGTATCACGTGTTGATCAGACCGAAAATAAAGCAGAAACAAAATCTTTTTGACTTTTAGAAAAGTTAAACTAAAACACACCAAAAATCTTTTTGTATTTTTCTTGAAATGAAATAAAATTGCAATACATAATCAAACACTATTTTTTGTATGAGAAAGATCACTATATGGGATCATATTTGTCAAAACACACTGAACTACACTTCAATTTCAATTAATTGAAACACATAAGTCATGTTGATTGCTGGTATAATTTGTCCATCTTAAACTCAAGCAAAATCATACTCATAACATCTGGATATGTTAAAATATTGCTTAGATTTGCTTTGACCAGTGTATCCCACACTATCAGACATACTCAGACATTTTCTGTTTGACTTTCTTTTTCCTTTTGTGTTATAACACTTGTGATTTTTCACAACGCATAATCTTTTCATGATATCGTCAACTTTGATCCATGCAAAAAGAAATAAGAGCGTTAAATCGTCTACCTTAAGGTCGATCTTTCGATACGCAGATAAGGCCTCGGATTTAACAAAATAAGAAAATAAAACAAATTGAAATTGTATAACCCAACAACAATCAGGTCGGTACTCCCGTACACGCAGAGAAAGTCCGATGAGTTATACGAAACACCAAAGAAAATAAAGCAGAACGTCAAACGAACAACGATCAGGTTGATCTTTCGATACGCAGAGAAAGTCTGATCGTTTGACAAAATAAAGAAAATCAAACAAGTTTAAATCTTTGCAAAAAGAACACATGTATACACAGTGACTTCTCAGTTTGAATTTCACACTTATTTTTCTTTTTGTGTCATGAAATATGCATCAAGATGTTATCCACATGTTCAAGCATTAGTATAGTGTATATCACATCTGAATACTTTCTGATTTGCCGAGCCTACCAAGCACATCAAACAATGATCTTATGGCCCTTTCGTCTACTCTATCCATGAGTCAGATACGTAAGCCAATGTACCATCATTTCCCAATGATCAATTTCTCACAATTTTATATTCCTTCATTATATATTTGGCATGTATTCACCTTCTCCCCATAACATGCATTTTCACAATAACTCCCCCTTATTTACAATTCTCCCCCTTAAAATGAAAACTATATTTTTGGATTTTCATTTTACACAAAAACAAGACTCTATTTTTGACTTTTTGAGAACACGTGTACGCAAAGAAAAAACGACCAATCAACACGTATAGTTTGCAGATTTAGAATTTAAGAAAAATTTGCAGGTTAGAAAGATTTATCATGAAATCTAAATTAAGCAGAATACTCCTCCATCAACAACTTTGCAATCGTCGATAGGTCTTCTAGAAGTACCTGCACACTGGTCAAACTAATTAGTCCAAAAATGACCGGAAGCGAAGCGCTTCTAGTCGACCAGTGTCCTGGTTTTGCTTAGAAACCACCTTAGGTTTCCATTGTTGTTTTTTTGGTAAGACAATTTGAGATGAACTTCTCATAGGTGACTGTGATGATGAACCTACACTTTGAACCTTTGAGAACAGTGGAACAACACGTTTTTGTTTATGAAAGAATGTAGGTTCAACGTCATCAAAAACTCTGCCTTGTTCATCAAAGAACTTTGTGTTGGCAGGTTTACCAAAAACTGGTTTCTTGTGAAACCTTTAGGGTGAGACAGCAGGTAGTAGACAATCCTTTGCCATATGCCCTGGTCGGCGGCAAATATAACAGATTCGTTTCATTTTGTCCCATCTTTGATGTGCCTGCGAAGAATACACATGAATATCTCGAATATGATCAGAATGAGAATCATATACCAAATGCCTGTGATCATGTACCCATTTGGATGTAGGGCTTTGAGATTGAGAACTTTCAGAATAAATTTTAGCTTTCATAAATACTTCAGCAATCTTCCGAGCATCAACACAATGAAGTGGAAATTCTTTGTCAGAAAATAATTGATCCGAACCCTTGAGTTTGTAGAACCGCTCGGATTGAACTTTGTCAGCTTGAAAAACTTCCTTCTTCACTTGTTTCATCTTTAATTTCTTCAAATCTTGAGATGATGATGTCGGAACCTTCTCAGCTTTGTCTTTCATCCCGTGAAAACCCAAACCCACATGCTTTCCAGAAATCTTCTCCTAAGGTGTAAAATGTCCATTCATCGCTAAACGAGAAAATTCAGTTTTCACTTCAGTCACATTCTTCTGATCATAAAATATCTTTTCATCAAATCCAAATTGTGACTTAAGCTTGTCACTTAAAATAGCCGACTTCTTATTATCAGTAGAAGATGAACCAGATACACATTTTGGAGCAGGAGAAACTTCAGATTTCTTTTCCTTCTTTTTCTTATTCTTCCTGTTCTTCTTTGTCGACACAACTTTCTCATCCTCAACAGTAGATGATGAAACTTTTGAATAATCAGTTTCATCAACTTGTTCCTTCACGTCTTTGAAGGCTTCTTTGATATGAGCAGGAGGTGATGCAGTCTTATCAAACATTTTCTCAAAATTTGCATCGTTAGCTAAGAAGCTTGTGAAGACTTGAGAATTTGAAACATTATTGAGTAATCGGTTAGCATCAAGAACTTGAATTTTTAGATAAGAAATTTTCTGTTGAGCATCAGCAAATTCCTTTTCTTTAGCAATCAATCGCTTCGCAACCTTGTGAGTTTCAAATTTTTGCAGGCGAAGATTATCAAGGCCTTCAAATAATTCCTTCGGGTATAACATCTGATTTTGGATTATTACTTTGCGCAAACTCTAAAAAGGCATTAACACCATCATCATATTCTTTTGATAATCTACCCAACGACATCCATGATTTATCCATGACCTTAGCTAAAGTAAAGCAAACAAAAAGGTTACTTCTTTATACTTAAACTTTAATTTAAGCAAATCACTATACATAAGGGCTATGTTTTTTGGAAAGAACATGTATCAACTAATTTACTTTAGCACATAGTATAAGTAATCTAAAACTAAAGAACTAAACCATATATATTCATACCAATCAACATATCTAACCTATGTTCTAGTTAAATACAGCAACAGCAACAACAGGTTATAACTTTATAATACAATAACAGCAGGTTATATCTTTATAATACAAATAATCACATTCAAATGCAATACAGCAACTGCATTACAGACACAAACAACAACAGTTTAAAAAAAACAAACAACAACAGCAGCCTAAATTCTTAATATAAACAACAGAAAATTAGCATTCAGGCATTCAGCAAGTACAATTTTTAATACAAACAGCAATAGCAGCCTAAATATAGACTATATGAACAGCAGCAAGCCAGCAGCAAGTTAAAACACTAACAAATCATATAACTTAAGAAGCAACAACAAGTACAAAACACTAACAAATCATATAAAGAACAGCAACAACAAGTATAACCTATAAAAATAGCCTGATGATCTGATCTAATACAAGAAACATAGTGGAAATGTGGACCAAAGATTAAACAGATTCATAGAAACAGATTCATATGAGAGGTATTGAGAGGAATCTATATAGAATTATAGAAATTAGAAATAGATTCATAATGGAGGAATTGAGAGGAATCAGATATCTAATACAAAAAATAAATAAAACACTAAGTTACTAACCTGAAGATTTAACCCTTCAAGTCTTTGCAGCAGCGGAGACACAAGCACCACCTATCAGTCCCTTGATAGCTTTTGCAATGTTACCAGGTTTCCCAAGATTAAATACAGCAACTACATTATAAAATCATTGATTAGAGAACTGGATTTTGTTCATAGTTGAGAACCATAATTAAGAAACAAAATTTAGAAAAAGTTTGGCAGCTTTATTAAACCTAAAAATGAAGAGAAACATAATTTAAAAGTCAAAGATTAAAAGTCAAATATGCTCAAATTTTGGTATAAAGATTATCAAAGACTCAAAAAGTCAAGCATCTTTCCATGTGGTCCATCCATTTAATCCAACAAAAATTATATGGTTTCATGAATTCATCAAGTTACTATACAACATCACCTATCCACAAATCAAACTTCTTTTCATGATTTATGTAAAAATTGATAACATCATCCATCACCTGAACAAATGTAATTTTTTTAGAATCTAGAGTTAACTTAAAAGAGTTAGTTATTTACTACATCATATAACTTGCCGAGTTATGCTTGAACCAGCATAACAGAAAGAGCTCCAGACTGCAAAAGGTGAAACACTAATTGAGTATTTAATACATTTTCATGTCAAATGTGGGACATGAGTGCTCGTTAAATCGTTATAGTGTTATATAGAAAATACTACCTAGAATAGGTTTCATCCATAGTATAACATTGTACCGGACCCACTGTTATAAAAGAACTAAAACCATGGACTTTTATGATCTTAGTACAATCACAAGAATTTAGCCTACTAAAGCACATTTATTATTGATTGTTGCTCCAATAAAGAGTCCCTCTGTATATGTACATTTGCAAACAGTTAACTATGTTGGTCTTAGAAAAAGTTCATTGATTTTGTATTATAGCTCTGAACATGCATACATTGCATAATTTTAGTAGTTATTACAGTTAAACAATTTTGGATTATGATCAAGATTTTGAAATTTGTGATTACAATTTTGAAATATAAAACTCAGATGTTTCAGGATTTAGGATTGAGGTGATGGTAAATGGTATTGCCATTAGAAAACATAAAGCTTTATCTTTTCTAGTTGTTAGTCAAAATTAATAAAAATAGAATATGCTCCACATAGATATCAGCCTATTAATTTTACCCATTTGACATGCTGCACATGAATATTAGCCTACTAAAGCACATATAAGCTCTTATGCTTTTACAAAAAAAAATAGAAAGATAAGCCAAACATGTTTTCAAATGTTGTCCCATATTAGTTGCAGTGGATCGGTTGGAAATTCCTATGTTGTCATTATTTAAAGGCTATTTTAACAGTACTAAATTTACCCATTTTGACATGAACCCGTTTAACCCATTAGTACCTCGCCCAAAATTATCCAACTGCACGTCTGTACGAAGATTTACTATTAGGAATTGACCCTGGCGGCCAACCTCTTTCGGTTAGTACTATAAATTACCCATTTTGACATGAAGCCGGTAGCAACCTACCAAAAATCACCTAAAGCCATACCAAACTTTTAAAGAAAAGTGTTTTGGGCAACTTTTAATAATTGGGTGGTTGTATGGATTAAAAATACAATCTAGGCAACTTTCAACTTGATGAACTACCCATACCGTATCTTGTTTAACTACATCTATCAACTTACCCATTTTACCAGTAAGGATTTTAAATATAATCTAAATAGCCCATTTATAAATCAAATGGGTTGAGATTTGACGTCTCTAGTTTAGAGTAAAAAATGTACCTGGATTTTGAGAGCAGATGCAGGTTAAGAAAATGCTCATTTGTTAGAAAATGCGGACACAAACGGAAAAGAAATACAGGCAAGATGTAGTATGAGGAGGAGATTAGATTAGGCTATCCAACATCAATGGAAAAGCGAAACTTATCTTTAGTGGATTCACAGATTTAAACTTGCATATCCACGCCATTTATAGTCAGGTTCGTTTCTTTATTTGATCAATCATTTGTGTATTACTTTGTTGTGAAAAACTATATAAAATAATCCTTAAACAAAGCTGTATATTCACTCCAATTCTCTTGAAGATTTTTTTAGAGTTAACTAGTGACGGTTTTGAATCCTGACAATCATGTTGTGAGAATATATACATTGGGAGCTTGTGCTTCGTTCCTTATTGTTTTTAATGGTTTTTGCTAAGCAGACGAGTCAGCTCATAACAGGTCAATGTAAAAAGTATCATACCAGCTCAGAAACACAGAACTACTAATATGTAAGATAATACAAAAACCAAATCAATTGCAGGTTAAGAAATCTCAGAACTAAACACAGATGCAGGTTAAGAAATCGCAGAACTAATCATAGATGCAGAAGCCCTAATTAGAAATCACATGCTACAAATCGCAGGTTAAGAAATTGAGCACACCGCTGTGATAAACACAGATTAAGAAATCGCAGGTTAAGAAATCTCAGAACTAAACACAGATGCAGGTTAAGAAATCGCAGAACTAATCATAGATGTAGAAGCCCTAATTAGAAATCACATGCTACAAATCGTAGAAGCAGATCGAAAAGCCCTAATTAGGAGGTTACCTGTTCAAAATCGTAGAAGCAAATCGTAGAAACAGAGATTGAAGGTGGAGAGAGACGTCGGTTGTGGTGGTGGAGTGGCGGCCGACACCGAGCGGTGGTGGAGATGAGTTTTTCGGTGGAGCGGCAAAATATTTTAGGTGGAGACCGTGGAGATGAGTTTAGGTGGAGCGGAAAAATATTTTAGGTGGTATACGTATCTAGGGCAAATAATTAGGGGGGAGATTTTGGCGCCAAAAAATTAAAAAACGGCGCTTCTTCTTGACACGCGGTTATAGCTGTCCTCCGTGTTTTTTTTTTAAATACAACAGAAATTCATGACACGCAAAAATGCGCGTCATCTATACTTAGGATTTACCTATTCTTGACATTTTATTATGACACTATTTTTTTGCACGTCAAGAAATGACCGAGTGTCATCGTTCGCGTGTCAAGGAAGGCAGTTTTTGTAGTAGTGTTCTTTAATTTATATGCATTTCTCTTTTAAATCTCTAAATTTGCTGCTTGAACTTTATTTACACGAACCAACTCCCGCTTCTCATCCGAAAACTTTTCCATGTCAACTTGATATGTTTCAATCTTAGCAGTTGATTCTTCAACATTCTTTGTTAGCAGATCAAGCTTGACTTTTGATTTATCAAACAAATTCGTAAATCAGAAGCAGTATCCTCCGCTCCATCCTTCCATTTCTTGACTTCTTTCACCAACTCATCCCTTTCTTCACAGATCTTAACTTTTGCATCTTCAACATCCCTTTTATCTTGTTTAGAAATGTCTAAAACTTCATTCAGCAATTTGATCTCTTTAAGCAAACATTCATTCTTCATACCCAATTCCTTCCCATTTTCCTTAGAAATTCCCAACTCCGAACTAATCATTTTGAAATCAGCAGTAACTCTTATGACTTCTTCAATCAAAAATTCTTTTTCTTTCATCAAGACTTTAATTTGAGACTCAAATTTCTCATTCTCAGCAGCATCATATGAACTCGAATCGGAATAATAATCATCTTGCTCGTGTGTGACAATTAATGCTGATGTATCATATCCAAACTGTTGACCCCAATCATAAACACCATCATGTTGAGCCGTCAAGTCTATTGTCTTGCTTGTGTTACTAGTAGATGGTTGAGTAAAACCAGGCTTGGGTGATTGAGTAAAACTAGGCTTGCTTGCATGTGCCTGTTGACAATCTTTGGCAAAATGTCCAAGCTGCGAACATTTATAACATTTTAACTTAGACTTGTCAAAATCCAATTTATCACCAGAAAGATTTCTTCCATGTTTCTTGAAGAACCTCTTCGATCTTTGACATAACATAGCATATTGCCAAGATATATCTAATTCGGTTAGTTGATCATCATCAAGTGCATCAAGATCATCGCTGGTTAACTTTGCATCAGCGACATTCTTGATAATCAAACCAAAAGATGATGAAATTAAAGCAGAAATCATTTTAGCACAATCATCTGTTGATTCAGCAGAAAAAAGCATTCTGACTTGAAAAATTTGGAATTGTAAAGCTACAACCTCGTGAAGACTTGTTATCAGAATTATCAGAAATTCCAGTCAAAAAAGCTGTACTTGGGGCAGAAATCAGATTTGGCTTAGATTTAGCATTCATGCTTTCCGTATTCTCACCATGATACAATTCAGGATTTTGCAGAGTAGCAGTTGACTTCTTTGAGTTTAACATTTCCATTTCCCGAGCATGACGTTTTCCAGTAAGCTCATGAAACGTCATTGTAGAATAATCCTTGTCATGAGTGAGCAGCAAAACATAATTCTCCCACTTTTCAGGTAAAGCTTCCATAATCTTTTCCTTCAAATCAGCATCAGATTTCTCAATACCAACTATCTTTAATTCACTAATTAGATGTGAAAACCGTGAAACAAGAGCAGTAATATCCTCATTTTCATACTTTTGAAAATTATCAAATTCTTTATTCAATACTTTCTTCCGACTTTTCTTGTAATCATCATTACCCTCACATCTGGCTGAGAGAGCATCCCACAATTGCTTTGATTTCTTACAAGTGCTGAATTTATGTAATAGTTCAGTAGGTAAGGCCATAGTAAGATAACCATAAACTTTCTTTTCAAGCTCATAACTTTTTCTTTCAGCAGCATCAAAATCTTGAAGTTCCTTATAATCTCCTTCTTCAGTTGGTCGTTCATACAACTTTCGAATCAGAATCCATAAATCAATATCATTTGTGCTGATGTATGCAGAAAACCATTTTTCCAATTTTGATAATTTTCTAGTTTCAACAATTTGGGAACTTTCTGACTTGTTCCAATTTCATTATCAAAATTCAATATGGTTTGCATAGCACTCTGGATTGCAACAAATGCATGAAATTCTGACATAGTTTGAAAAATTTTAGATTCTGCCGACCGAACTTGCTCCGAACCTATCACTGACCTCCGAATCTCGTTCGAACCTAAATCAAACGTCCGAACTCTGTCCGAACTAGCTCAGAATCAAAATCAACTTTCCGAACTGTGACCGAATCTAATTAGCTCCGAACCTCGACCGAAGATGGACCAAACGTCGTCCGAACTTGAAGTTCGGGGCGGTTACACCGAGCCTGAACAGTGAACTCCGAACCTCGATTTCATTTTTTAAGACGTGCGAAAAAGGACTGTTTTTGACGAAAATTGTTATTGTGGATTAGAAATACTGATAGGAAGTGATTTAGAAACAGATTTGACACCGAAAACTTGATAGAACTGATGAAAAACACGAAAACCAACTCGAGAAACTTCAAAAACGCTTCAAGAATCCGAAAAAAGAAACCACAGATTAGTAGAGTGAACTAGAAAGCTCTGATACCACTTGAAAATACGTGAGCATCGGATCGTCTACTCGATCTAGCTATTCGAACATTAAAACGTAATTAACCAATTGTTTTATTGATCAAAACGAACAATTACAATCAGTGAAACACTCAGAATACAGACACAGAGAAACACCTTCAGAAACACACACTTAGCAAAAATCTCACATGCTCATAACCAACTATTACAATGTCCAAACTCCTATAGATACCCATCTAGACGAGCCTAGTCCGAACCTCAGGTTCGGCCAGTCCGAAATCCAGGTTTGGACCTAGTTCGGCCAAGCATACTTTGGCTTGATCTTGAACATTGCTTGATACTTCACACGACGCACATATCAGGTATCAACATATGGCACTTTGACAATGGCGTTGACTAAAGAGTTACTACATCAATTTTCGGCTAACTACACATCGAAGAGTTTGTGGGATGCATTGGAAAAGCGATGTGAAGGCAATGAACAATCTAAGAAAAGTCGACAAA
The DNA here is from genome assembly GCA_039602395.1 of Deinandra increscens subsp. villosa. Classification (NCBI taxonomy): domain Eukaryota; kingdom Viridiplantae; phylum Streptophyta; class Magnoliopsida; order Asterales; family Asteraceae; genus Deinandra; species Deinandra increscens. Next base: position 23,025,800 of record JBCNJP010000013.1, on the reverse strand, counting down.
AGATTTTGAAGAAAGAATTTGATAGTTTCAAGAATTATCAAAATGCATCAATCCCAAATCTAATTGCAAGATTTGCTCATTTAATGAGTGAAATGCGTTTGGTGAGTCTTACTAAAGAAGAAGCTGATATGAAAGAAAAGATTTTGGAGGCTTTACCAGAGAAATGGGAGAATTATGTGATGATGATTACTCATGATAAGGAATATCCGGGATTATCATTTAATTATTTGATTCAAAGAATTCAAGCCAGGGATATGGAGTTGATTGTGAATAAATCACTTCCCGCACAAGTTCAAAATCCTGTAGTGTATTTTGGTCATAATGATTCTACTATGAATACTGGAAAATCCTATACTATTAGTTCTGCACCCCCTACGGCATTCATTGCAGATAAATCTGAAACTTCTAGTTTTTCTGTTGGTTGTAATTGTTAGGGGTTGATTTTTAGGATGCTCAACAACAAGCTCAAGCAGCTCAGGAATCCGAAGATAATCTGGGAATCCTATCAGTTAGGTATCCTAAATGTATGATATATACTTAACCTCTATTTTGCCTCGTGCTTAATTGTTTGCAGGTGGTAACGGACTCTCAACTAACTCCTAAAGACTCGAACTGAGCTGACTAATACGTGGATCAGTGGGTCGATCCTGCTTCAACGGTCAAGAAAGTGGGAAGAAGAGATCCCGGGAATCCCGGACAGTTAGTTAGTTTGTTTGTTATATATTAAATGAAGGATTCGATCAATAGGAACACACACAACGCACTCTCTAGCTCAATTATCACTGCAAAAACATTGTATCACATAGTTCTGATCGATCAAACCTCCAACCCGTTGTAGCTCTTTATTTCGTTATCAATAAGATTGACTAGGTGGCAGGCTATTCGGCCAGCACCCGAGGTTTTTATCCAGGATTCCTAGAGGCAACTTGAAGGATTCTAGAGTTTTCCTCGCTAAATCATTGTGTCACCATCCTAACTTGGATTATCTGTTCACTTAAACGTTAAGCACACTACCTCACATTCTAAGTTTGGAATATGAAATTCCTTTGTGAACTTTTTACCAAAACAGTTTGGCGCCCACCGTGGGGCAAGTGGTGCTTCGTCCTAAGAAAATTTCATTCATCATCCGCTTTGTTTGATCTCCAATCCCAAAAATGTCAAACCAACAGAAAGCTGTTTCGGCCACTACATCGTCTTCCATTCCTCCTCTTCCTTCCGCTCCGGGAAGCCAGAATAAAATTAATGACCAACTGAAGAGAGTGGACGAGCAGCCGAGAAAAACTGACTATCCTGTCTTCACAGGATCCCAGGTTCAATCTGTTGATCCCGTTATTACTAACAATGATTTGTTTGCTTTGATTAGACAGGTGAAAAGTCAAATGGATCAACAAGAAAAGACCAATCAAACGGTGATGAAAGAGATTGAAGAGCTTAAGAAGTCTAAGAAACCTATGGAGGAACAAAGTCCTCTATTTCCCAGGCATCTCGACTTCAATGCTTCGGGATCCTCAGATCCGTCTCGCTACAATTACAAATCAGCACCAGGCTTCACTACAGCCCCTATAATGACTTCTTAGGCCGCTGGGTATGCAGGGAGTACTGCTAGATTCTCAGGAGCTGTCCCACCAGAATCCTCGCAGTCGCGCTATAAGGATCCTTGGATTCCGCTACCGTCGGGATCCTTAGCCACACCATCTCAAGGATATCCCTTTTCTGCTGGGAATCTAAGCCCAAATCCCCAAGGATATCAATACTCTAACCTTTCTATTTCTGCAGGAATCTTCAAGGCCAGCTCCTCAGATGTGCATGATGGCGACTTCATCCCCATGCAAACAGCAGCCAGTACAGATCCGAGCATCCCAACGAGCTATGGATATAATCCCAGGATCCCAGTCCAGAATCCTAGCCCAGGTAATGTGCCTAATTTAGTCCCTGTCGTTTCTAACCATGTTGCTCCTTGTGATGGAGGTATCCATCCAAGTATCGTTGGGGAGCTCTAGAAGTTGAAAGAGATGATATCGAGTGTTCCAGGGATCCTGAAACCTATTCTAGAGGTTCCTCTAGAAAGCCACAAGATCTCTAGGTTCACTTGGCCAATTTCTCAAGTGGAGATCCCGAAACGCTTCCAAACTCCAAGCATGAAGCTTTACGATGGAAGTACGGATCCTGAAGAACACGTGGCACATTATAGGGAGTGTATGGAGATCAATCCCATTCCGATAGAAATCAAAGAAGCCTGTCTATGCAAAGGCTTTGGTTCAACCTTAACGGGACCAGCCATGAAATGGCTACTGAGCATTCCTCCTAACACTATTACATCATTTTCTCATTTAGTTAACCTGTTTAACAATCAATTTTCTTGCAGCAGAACCTTTGAGAAGCTCACAGGTGACCTATACCGAATAGTTCAGAAGCCAGATGAGCCGCTCAGGGTATACATTGCCAGATTCGGACGAGAATCTCTTCAGATTCCTAATCTGGATATGGCAGCAGCCGTAGAAGCCTTTAAAATGGGGCTCTCTAAAAATTCACGTTTTTATGACGATCTTGTCATGACTCCTTGCAGAATCTTGACGAATTACGCAGCAGAGCCTTGAGGTTTATCCGTCTGGAGGACGAAAAAAAGATCCACCAAAGGCTGGACGTTCCTAAGTATGATCCTAGTAATAAAAAGGCAGAATCCCCCGGGAAGTTATATAGATCTCGTCCATACTCCAAGCCGGAAAATCACAAAGTCAATACTGTTGACCAGGATGATGATTGTTTTGGTCAAAAACTGCCTAAGCAATTAGTTGATCAAACTTTGTATGTGAGGTAGCGTGTTTGAAGTAAATAAAGCTAAAAATGTAAGTTTGGAGATTAACACGAGGATGTAACGAGGGAAAATCCAAGTATCCTTGAGTATCCTCAAGGAGCCTGGCAAAAAACCTCGGGGGCCGGTTCAAAGTACCTGCCTCCTAAAACTTTTATATGATGAAAGTATTTAGTACAGATGAAATGAGCTCGTATTCTAAGTGTTACAGAGAGTTTTGATAGCGAGTATCGTGTGTTGTGTGTGTTTTTTTCTGAATGAATGACCTAGAGCTCGTTTAAATAGTCAAAAATGCATTAACTAACTAGGCTAAAAACTAGGGATTGAGTCTTCAAGTCTTTGTGAACGTTGGAGTCAGTTACAACACGTCCCATAAAGTCTTGACCGAGTCTTTAGCCATCATTTACACGTCCCTTAATACCTGCAATCAATTAAGACACGTGGACAATTGTAACGGTTAATCGATAACTGTAGTTCAGGATCCTTTGAGCTTCTGGCGAGCATCCTGAAATAATATAACCAACTGTCCTATATTTTAGGGATTCTCCCAACTGAGCCAATATGAACGTTGTGGACCACTTAGTCCACGTTCTATATCATTTGTCCGAGTCTTTAGGCTTGTCTACACGTTTTTTTGACCCTGCAATTAATAAGACACATGGGAAAAACAAACGGGTTAGTTGATAACTGTAATTCAGGATGCTCGAACCTGCCAGGATCCTGAACTTGCATAAGGATACCAAACCATTTGAGCTGCCGCCAGGATCCCGGATTTTCAGCCCTAATAATTGCCCCTGAATTTTAACAGTTTTCGACCAAGAAGACGGCTGTAAAAATTCAAACTCAACGTCATCTCTTGAAATAATTACGAAGGTGACTCGTTAGCTCCTGATTTGATAGCAACACAACTTCTCATGTGATTTCCCCATAAATAACTCCAAGTTGCTGTCTTCCCCATACATCAGTCGGAACCCTGTCGATTGCTCTTTTTGTATTTCCTGCATATATATGACTTAGTAGTATTTTGATCATCATGGTGTGTTGTGTATATTTTTTATTATTTTGAAAAATATGTTTGAATGACGATCCGACAGGATGCTTAGTTTAAAAATTCTAAAGCCCATAAAACTGTGTCAATGTTAACAAACCATGATGTTAGCCAATACTTGGTTAGTAATAAGAACATGCAATATAGGCAGTACCAACATCACCTGTTCAAAAGTAATCCAATTGTCGAGATAACCAGGATCCATGAATCCTTAAGATGAAATTCCGATGAATCTGAGAATAAGTCTTGAGCATTTAGGAACAAGTCAAACAGGGGTCAAGCCCAACCTTGTCTTCTGAGGTACGAAATGTTTTATAAGTCTTGGGTCTAAGCCATACTGGGGTCAAGCCCAAAAACTTGAGAGACACGAAAGTGCCTAAACCTTAGTTAATGTGAGAACATTAAAAACCTGTGTTATTCTGAGGACAAGCTCAAAAATACTTGGGACTAAGCCAACTGGGGTCAAGCCCATAAACTTGAGAGACACGAAAGTGCCTAAACCTTGGTTGACATGAAAATGCCAAAAACCTTAGAATCTTTTCGGGGTGACACGTCTGCCATCCATTTTGAAGTGCACTCTATGGCCAACAGTGATGAAATTATCAGCCACCCTCAGATGGACTGGTCGCACCACCTTGAACCATAGGCCACCACCGTGCGCTCCTGGCGAGGGTCTTGCGCTCCTGGCGATTCCCATTAGTGAACGAGAAGGTGAAAACCTCCTAAACCTTTTGACAGCATTCAGAATGCTTTAGACTTAGAAGAGGTGATCAGCCTCTAGCTTGTGACAAGAGGCTTAGAACATCTGCAAAATACTTCAAGGCTTGGTGAGAGGTGGGTGTTAGTTTGACTAACACCCCTCCGATGCCTAAGTTAGTAACCATTTCACAAAGATAATGATTAAGGGATTGAAATGAGAATAAAAATCATACCTGATGTCCTTGGAGTGTACACAAGGATTTTTGGATATACTTAGAGGATCCGGAGAGTACTTACATAAAATACAACTTCAAGTGAATCGCATTCCAAGCTCTTGGGAGCAGCTCACCTTCCATAGTAGCTAGCCTGTACGCTCCCTTTCCAGCTTCTGAATCTATTAGGTAAGGTCCTTCCCATTTAGGTGCGAGTTTCCCATGTGCTGGATTGGTCGTATTTTGAAAAGCTTTCCCGAGTACCAGATCTCCTACTTGAAATCTTCTGATCCTTAGATTCCTATTGTAAGACTTGGCTATCCTTTGCTGGTATGCCACCATCCTGAATTTCGCGAGGTCTCTGATTTCATCAATCGTTTCAAGATCTTCAAGGAGCTCTTGCTTATTGGCTTCAAAATCCCGGCAGCTTGTTCTCGCGGTTGGCATCACCATCTCAGTGGGAATTACAGCTTCGGATCCAAACACTAAGGAAAATGGTGTTCGACCAGTAGCATTCTTGGAGGTCGTTCTGTCAGCCCATAATACGAAAGGTAGCTCTTCAGCCCATTTCCCTTTTTTATCTCCTAGCTTCTTCTTAAGGTTATTGATGATAATCTTATTGCTCGATTCTGCTTGGCCATTAGCTTGTGGGTGTATGGGAGTCGAAGTTACCATCTTGATGCCCCATGCTTCACAAAAACTGGTCGTCCTTTTACCTATAAATTGAGATCCATTGTCGCACACTATTTCTGATGGGATTCCAAATCTTGTCAAGAATATTCCTTTTAAGGAAGGAAATCACTTCTTTTTCTCTAACTTGAACAAAGGCTTCGGCTTCAATCCATTTAGAAAAGTAGTCCGTCATGGCCAACATGAAGACTTTTCCTCCAGGTGCTACAGGCAGCTTACCAACTATATCCATTCCCCATTTCATGAACGGCCATGGAGATGATATTGAATGAAGCGGCTCAGCAGGCTGATGGAGGATATTGCCGTGCCGCTGGCATGCATCACACTTCTGAACAAAGGCCATTGCATCCTTTTTCATAGTAGGCCAGTAGTATCCTGTCCTCAATACCTTGGAAAAGAGTGATCTGCCCCCAGTGTGATTGCCACAATCACCTTCATGAATATCCTGAAGTACCGCATGTGCTTCAGGCTGCTCGAGGCATCTCAAGTATGGTCCTGCAAGAGATTTCTTGTATAAGATACCATTTATTATTGAATATGGAATTACCTTTGTTCGGAAGAGTCTGGAGTTCTCGTTTTTTGGGATTTCTCCTTCTTGGATAAATCTCCTGATAGGGTAAGTCCAGGATTCTTGAGGATCCTGAGAGTCTGTCATTTCTTGATCTTTATCTGTTGTAACATCATTAACTTCTTGTTCTTCAATTGCCGGTGTCAGGATGTGAGTTATGGGAATCTTGACACCTTCTGGGATCCTTAAAGATGATGCTAAATTTGCCAAAGCATCAGCTTCTGCGTTTTCTTCTCTAGGTACCTGTGATATGCTGCAATATTCAAAGGATAATGCTAATTGTTTTACAAGGTCTAGATATTTGGTTAGCCTTTCGCCTTTCACTGCATAGGATCCATTAAATTGGTTAGTTAATAACAAGGAATCAATAAAAACTTGAATGTGTTGGATACCCATATCTTTAGCGAGTTGTAATCCTGCAATTAAAGCTTCGTATTCAGCTTCATTATTAGTAGCCTTGAATTCACAGTGGATAGATAGAGGGATAATGTCCCCCTGTGGCGATTTCAGTAGCGCACCCAATCCTGTACCTCTAACATTAGATGCTCCATCTGTATACAAGACCCAGCTGCCTGAAGCTTCTTCGAGCTGCTTGACTTCTAGTTCAACTTCTGGCAGTATGTCGCTGCTGAAATCAGCCACAAAGTCTGCTAAGGCTTGTGACTTGATCGCTGTTCTTGGTTCATATATGATGTCATAGGCACTTAATTTAACTGCCCATTTCGCCATTCTTCCAGACATCTCTGGCTTTCTTAAGACACACTTAATAGGATAGTTAGTTTTCACATAAATAACATGAGTTTCAAAATAATGTCTTAACTTTTGAGAAGCCATGACAAGGGCTAAAATCAATTTTTCTAAATAAGAATACCTGGTTTCAGCATCTAGCAATGTTTTGCTTACATAGTATACTGGATGCTGCTGCCCCTCATGATCCTTCACAAGCACAGCACTTACTGAGCTGCCTGAAACTGCTAGATAGAGAGACAGTGGCTCGCCTTTAACTGGTTGCATCAGAAGCGGAGCGGATGACAAATATTCTTTCAAGGAGCTCAGAGCTGCTTCATGCTTCTCACCCCATTCGAACTTTTTGTTTTTCTTCAATATGTCATAGAATTCTTTGCTCTTTTCGGAAGATCTTGATATGAATCTGTTAAGTGCTGCTACTCTTCCAGTCAATCTTTGAACTTCTTTAACATTTGTTGGAGACTTCAAGTTTATAATAGCTTGTATCTGCTCAGGGCTGGCTTCTATTCCTCTTTCAGTAACCATGAAGCCCAAGAATTTGCCGGCTCTTACTCCGAAATGGCACTTGGAAGGATTCAATTTCATGTTGAACTGGTCCAGGATATCAAATGCGGCTTCAAGATCTTTGGGATGATCTTCTGCTTTCTTCGATTTCACCACCATATCATCTATGTATACTTCCATGGTGTCCCCCAGTTTGTCTTTAAACATCATGTTGACCAGCCTTTGGTATGTAGCACCTGCATTTCGTAAACCAAAAGGCATTGCAATATAACAATAAATACCTGTGGGAGTCATGAAGGCCGTGTCTTCCTGATCTGATGGTTCCATTTGAATTTGTTGAAAGCCCGAAGATGCATCCATAAAAGTCAACATCTCATGCCCGGCAGTCGCGTCCACCATAGAATCAATATGTGGTAGAGGGAATGGGTCTTTTGGACAGGCCTTGTTTAGGTCTGTGTAGTCTACACATACCCTCCACTTACCATTCTTCTTCTGGACTACCACCACATTAGCCAGCCATCGAGGATATTTAACTTCTCTAATCATTTTTGACTTGAGCAGCCTGTCAACTTCTTCTTGGATTATGATGTTTCTCTCAGGAGCGAACTTCCTTCTTTTCTGATGTATTGGCCTGAAAGAATCATCTATACCAAGTTTATGAGTAATAATATCTTTAGATATACCTGTCATGTCTTCATGTTTCCATGCAAACGTTGTGACTCTGGACTTCAAGAGGCTCACGAGCTGCTCCTCAATATCCTCAGGAATATTGGTTCCTACCAGCACTTTGATTTCAGGATCTTCAGGATTAAGTTGAACTTCTTTGATTTCCAACTCCTTTGTCATCTGAATTCTTCGTGCTGGCTTCTTTAATTGCTATGCTGGCTTGGATTTGATGGTGTTTTTCATTGCAGAAGTGTAGCAGTCTTTGGCTTCTTGTTGATCACTTAGTATTCTTACAACTCCCCAAGGTGTGGGAAGCTTCACACATTGATGATAGGTAGATGGAACTGCTTTCATGTCATGGATCCATGGCCTTCCCAAGATTACGTTGCAACAAGGCAGGGAATCAATAACGCAGAATTTCTGCATGGAGTTGACTCCTTCTACGTAAACAGGAAGCTCTGATGTCTCCAACCGTATGCTTGGTTTCTCCGCTAAATCCTACTAACACTGAGGATCTTGGAATTATCTCTTCTTCGGGAATGCTCATCTTCTTAAGCACGTCCAATTGGATAATGTTGACCGAACTGCCATTGTCTATCAGGATCCTGCGAACATAATGGTTAGCAATACACAATGTAATTACCAGACTGTCATGATGAGGGTCCTGGATGTCTTGCTTATCAGTTTCGTCAAAAGAAATGACTTTGTCTTCAGTCAATATTGCATTCTTCTTTGGTCGACTGCCTTGATCCATTTTAGCCTCCTTGGCATGTCTTTTTGCTGATGAGAAAGAGGCTCCACATATGTCAGATCCTCCGGAGATGAAGTTGATCACTTTGGCATCTGCTGGTGGTGATTGCGCTCTTTTGGGCAGCTCAGCAGCTTCTTGAGTTTTACTCTTCTTTCTGCCGAACAATTCCTTGAGATGCCCCTTGCTGAGCAGGTAACTGATTTCTTTCCGAAGTGCTATGCAATCATCTGTTAAGTGCCCAAAGTCTTCGTGGTAGGCACACCATTTAGACTTATCTTTCCATGATCCTTGTTTATCCGATTTTCTTGGCCACCTGGCTTTATCACCTAGATCCTGCAAGGCACATAACAAACCACTTGTGTCAACCGAAAAACAGTAATCAGATACCTTTGGGAAGTCTTCCTCGTCGTCATCATCTTCAACTGCATTAACCCTGGGATTATCATTCCTGTAATAGGGTTTGGTTCGTTGTTGCTTTCCGGGAGAATCTGTTCTCCTGCCTAATGATTCATCGCCTCTTTTCTGGACCTTCTTGTCATCTTCTAATCTGATGAATCTCAATGCCCTTGTTCTGACTTCATCAAGGTTCCTGCAAGGAGTCATAACCAAATCATCATAAAATCGGGAATCCCCTCTAATCCCCATTTTGAAGGCTTCTACAGCAGCAGCCATATCCAGGTTAGGGATATCCAGTGCTTCTCGACCGAATCTGGCCACATAATCCCTTAGGGATTCATTGGATTTCTGAACTATCCTGTACAAGTCACCCGTGAGCTTCTCAAAGCTCCTGCTGCAAGAAAACTGGTTATTAAATAAGTTAACCAAATGAGGAAAGGATGTAATAGTATTAGGAGGGATACTGAGTAGCCATTTCAAGGCTGGTCCTGTTAGTGTTGAGCCGAATCCCTTGCATAAGCAAGCTTCTTTGATGTTTACAGGAATGGGGTTGATCTCCATCCGTTCCCTATATTGTGCCACGTGTTCCTCAGGATCTGTGGTCCCGTCGTAGAGTTTCATGTTGGGAGTTTGAAATCTTTTTGGTATCTCCACGTCACAAATGGGCCATGCAAATCTGGAAATTCTGTGGCTGCCCGCTGGCACTTCAGGAATTGGACGAATAACACCAGGAACACTTGAGATCATGTCTTTCAACCTCTGAAGTTCCCTGGCGATGACGGGGTCAATACCTGCATCCTGCACAATTCCTTGGTTAGGGTTAGTATAATAATTATCAAAGTTGTTACCAGCCCTGGAAGTTTGTAGAGGGATTTGAGGTCCATATCCAGTATCTCTAACGACGGTTGGCTCAGTTGTAGTCTCCACTTGCATGGGGATGAAGTCTCCTTCATGCATTTCTTGAGATGAACCTGGGATTGCACCTGCAGAGACAGTAGGATAAGAAAACAAGGACCCTTGAGGATCTTGAGCAGCTCGGAAGCGGCTCCGATATTGTTGGAATGGCTGAGATGATGATCCCTGAAGCATTTGAGGAGTAGGCATTGCTGATTGCTGACTCCAAGGCTCATGAGGGTTCGTTGCAGCAAACCGCTGTGGCTGAGATACAGGTTGTTGCATTGATACCGTTGGCACCCGGTGACTTAGCGACCCGGATGGTTGCTGACTCGAGCATCTCGGCGGCTGCTGACTTCCATATCCACCGTAATAAGATTCTAGGGGCTGCTCGGAGTAGAACCCAGAGTATCCCAGATCTGTCACTCCGGGACTCTTCTGTTGCTGAGGGCCCGAAAATCTCGCAGTAGTAGTTGTTGCAACACCTGATTTTTGAGCAGTGAAGGGGTTTATTTTCTGTTTTGGCTGCTCCGATATTTCCGGAGAGTCGAACCCGAATGATTTTGGCATCAACGGGCTAATCTCCTCCACTGGTTTCTTAGATTTCTTCAATTCCATGATCTCCTTCATCATTATCTCGTTGGTTTTGCTTTGTTCATCCGCACGGGCCTTCATCTGCCTGATCAAAACATAGAGATCATCATTAGAAATAGCAGAGTTAGTGGACGTACCTTGAGAACCAGTAAAAGTAGGGTATTCCGTTCTTTTAGCATCAGTATCAGTTGCTTTCTTCGTCATTGGGGGAAGACCGGTGCTCACAGTCGGTTTAGTGGACGAAACAGATTTCGAAGTAATCTTTGGTTGAGTCGACATTTTCAAGAATTGGTTATGGGAAGAAGATCAAGGCTTTTAGCTGAATTCAAACACCGTTTGCCCCACGGTGGGCGCCAAATTGTTTTGGTCAAAAACTGCCTAAGCAATTAGTTGATCAAACTTTGTAAGTGAGGTAGCGTGTTTGATGTAAATAAAGATAAAAATGTAAGTTTGGAGATTGACACGAGGATGTAACGAGGGAAAATCCAGGAATCCTTGAGTATCCTCAAGGAGCCTAGCAAAAAACCTCGGGGGCCGGTTCAAAGTACCTGCCTCCTAAAACTTTTATATGATGAAAGTATTTGGTACAGAGTGAAATGAGCTCGTATTCTAAGTGTTACAGAGAGTTTTGATAGCGAGTATCGTGTGTTGTGTGTGTCTTTTCCTGAATGAATGACCTAGAGCTCGTTTAAATAGTCAAAAATGCATTAACTAACTAGGCTAAAAACTAGGGATTGAGTCTTCAAGTCTTTGTGAACGTTGGAGTCAGTTACAACACGTCCCATAAAGCCTTGACCGAGTCTTTAGCCATCATTTACACGTCCCTTAATACCTGCAATCAATTAAGACACGTGGACAATTGTAACGGTTAATCGATAACTGTAGTTCAGGATCCTTTGAGCTTCTGGCGAGCATCCTGAAATAATATAACCAACTGTCCTATATTTTAGGGATTCTCCCAACTGAGCCAATATGAACGTTGTGGACCACTTAGTCCACGTTCTATATCATTTGTCCGAGTCTTTAGGCTTGTCTACACGTTTCTTTGACCCTGCAATTAATAAGACACATGGGAAAAACAAACGGGTTAGTTGATAACTGTAATTCAGGATGCTCGAACCTGCCAGGATCCTGAACTTGCATAAGGATACCAAACCATTTGAGCTGCCGCCAGGATCCCGGATTATCAGCCCTAACAATGATGATGAGGAGTATCCTAAGGTATCTAAGTATTGTTTTTCTGTTGACATTGGTGGCCTAATGTGTGCAATGCAGGATCTTGGTGAAAAGGCAAGATGGCCCAGAAAGAATGATAAACAGGGATCCTGGAAAGACAAGACCAAGTGGTGTGCCTTCCATGAAGATTTTGGCCACCTAACAGATGAATGTATAGCACTCTGAAAGGAAATTAGCTATCTACTCAGCAAGGGTCATCTTAAAGAATTGATAGGAAGAAAGAAGATCAAGACACAAGAAGCCGAAAAGGTTCCTCAGAGAGCAGCTTCTCCACCCCAGGATGCTCAAATAATCAACTTCATCTCAGGAGGCTCAGACATCTGCGGCACTTCGTATTCCTCAGCCAAGAAGCATGCTAAGGAATCCAAATCTGAATAGGGTGACAGACGTGTCCGGACGTCCACCCTAACACAAGACAAACTCATATCCTTTGATGAGAGCGACCGCTCCCATGTTCAGGATCCTCATCATGATAGTCTTGTGGTTACTTTATATATTGCTAACCATTTTGTTCGCAGGATCCTGATTGATAATGGATGCTCAGTAAACATAATCCGTCTTGATGTGCTCAAGAAGATGGGGATCCCAGAAACTGAAATAGTCACAAGATCCTCAGTCCTGGTTGGCTTCAGCGGTGAAACTAAAAGCACCGTTGGGGATATCAGGTTGCCGGTATATGTAGAGGGGGTAAACTCTATGCAAAAATTTTGTGTTACAGATTCTCTCTCTTGTTGCAATATTATTCTTGGCAGGCCATGGATTCACGAGATGAAGGCAGTCCCTTCAACTTATCACCAGTGTATCAAGCTTCCTACACCCTGGGGAGTTGGGAGGATTAAAAGTGACCAGCAGGAAGCCAAGAATTGTTATTCAACGTCGATAAAGAACACCACTAAGGTGACTAAGGGATAGCAATTACAGAAAAGGGCACTTAAAGTACAGGAGGACAGGGAGCTTGATGTCAAAGAAGTGCCTCTAGACCCTAGGAATCCTGAAATCAAGGTGCTCGTAGGAACAAGCATCCCAGCGAATGTTGAGCAGGAATTACTCCAGCTTCTCCAAGCCAGGACTTCAACTTTCTCCTGGAAGCATGAAGACATGACAGGTATCCCTAAACATGTAATTGCTCATAAACTTGGTTTAGATCCTTCTTTCAGGCCTATACAGCAAAAAAGGAGGCAGTTCGCTCCCGAGAAGAATATAATCATCCAGGAGGAAGTTGACAAGCTTCTTAAAACCAAGATGATTAGAGAAGTCAAATATCCTAGGTGGCTAGCGAACGTGGTGGTGGTCCAGAAGAAGAATGGAAAGTGGAGAGTTTGTGTTGATTACACAGACTTGAATAAGGCCTGTCTTAAGGATCCTTTTCCACATCTCCATATTGATGCTATGGTGGATGCCACGGCTACTCACGAGATGCTCACCTTTATGGATGCCTCAGCAGGATTCCAACAAATTCA
>JBCNJP010000013.1:22953372-23012023 GCA_039602395.1 Deinandra increscens subsp. villosa | reverse complement strand
TCATACCTATATATATTTACATATATATATATATATATATATATATATATACATACGTTTTTTTTTTTGGAACGGCGATGTTTGGTCACGATGGGTTAGGACATCGCGCACCTATCCTACCTCCGTAGAGGAGGAGATGAGGGTCCACCCCACAGACAGCCAGACATGAGTGTCCTAACCGTGCCTCAGCTGGGGTCGTGTGGGGCATATGGACGTTCCCCGGGAAAACCATGCGACTGTCTAGCAGGCCCACATGGGACCTTCGTTGAAACCCGTAGGTTTCAACCCAAGCTTAGACAGTTGCAAGCCTCCACAATAGCAGAACTATCTGGAGTAACCTGCGTGCTGGGTAAAACCGGTCGGCATCATGACTCGAACCAAGGTTGCCCTTGGTCATCAATCATTTGCCAACAGTGAGGTTTGAACCTGGGTTTCCCCAAAGTCCAAACAACACCGGTACCATTGAGACAATGCTACAATGATATATATACGTACTAAGCTTTTACTTACACAGCAGAGCGAGTATCCCAGGTTGGCACGTAAATATTTTGTTTTGGGAATTTGTCTGTTCGTTTGTAACTAAGGTTTCAAGTTGCAGTTTCCAAATCGTTTTTCAAAAATGATTCCAGTTCTCTGCAACTTATGGCTCTGATACCAATCTGTCACACCCCCAAATAACCACTAACGGAGTTTATACCGTTAAGGGGTGCGAGCAAACCAGGACCACAACCATTAGTTACAAATACTAAACGAATCAGAGTTAGTCCATATATAAATCTTAAATTAGAGTCTCAAGATACGCAGCGGAAAAATAACATCTTAGCACTAACCACGTGCTTTACAAAATCATTGTTTTAAATTCCCAATTAAGTTTAAACAGAATTAAAATTGTCTTCACGTGCCATGCCAACCCGCTCCGGATACTCCTCAGCGATCTGCAAAAGTTTAAACCACGCAAGTGTCAACCTAACGGTTGGTGAGTTCACAGTGGGCTTGTCATGCAGTGGCCCGGTCTCATAATCGTAATCGTGTCAACATATACTTATGAAATATTTATTTGCGAAAAGCTATACTTTGTGATATTTGTAATCATAGTGTTGTGGTTTAGTAAAATAATGTCCGTAACATACGTTATCGGGTATGTACTAGTTTTGTATAGTTAAAGTGCTCAACCGATATCGCGGGTAGCTAATCCGTTGTTCCATGCACTAAGGAAGTTTGTACCAAAGCTGACTGATAATTGTAGTGGCAGCGCCATCATCTATTTTGTTTTGCGGACCTACGTCATCGCGGCTTTGCCTCCCCCGTGTCCTCTCGGGACCACGGTCAGATAGGCTGATATTGTACCTCCGTGCACTTCCCGTGTCACGAGGCGGAGTTTGTCAAACTCCAGTAGATCTACCCAACATCCCCTCGCTTTACAATTAATGGTACAATTAAGTTGAGGACTTTTTCAGTTATAAGGCAATCCTTAGAAATCATGTGATATCATGTGGTTTAGACTTTAACCTACACTAGCCATATTAAAACGGTTTACTTTGGGTTCTCATGAATCCCGAAAACATTTTCAGTTTTGTTTTAGAAACAGTTGTTTAAGTATTTCACAAGTGTCTCCCATAAAACACTTCAAGTTCATCAAGTGGGTGCCAAGCACTCCTAAGTTTTCAAGTTCATCAGAGAGGTGCATAGCACTCATAAGGTTGTCAGCATTGTTTTTCATTAAGTTATCCAGTGTGACCCAAACGGGTTCACGGTAATTGGGTTAGTGACACTCACCTTTGGTTGCACTGCTACTCTTGCTAAATAATCCAAGTATTGTTTGCTTATCGAAGACCTATGAACACGTTTAGGTCTTAAGTATTAGTTTTGTGTCTAATCTTTAACTTACGTCACTATGGCCCATAACATAGCACGTTGGAACTATGACACGACATATCGACACACGACACCGATGGTTGATCATAACAAGGGTTCACATAATTCAGAAATCAAGGCATGTTTCATTATTGCATAATCATGTAAGTCATAGCATAACATTCAAACAAGTTGCACAAGTTGGGTTTTGGTCAGATCATAGTTTCGCTACTTAGTGTCGCTACATAGTTTCGCTAGGTGCACGGGCAGCACTTTCGCTAGGGATTACCCGATGACACAGTTTCGCTAGCTAGTTTCGCCCGAAACTGCTGACGCAGTTTCGCTAGCCTAGTTTCGCTTGAAACTGGTTTGAACTTTCGTTCAGGTTGATTCGCTCGGTAGTTTCGTTCGAGCAGGTCTACTTAGTTTCGCGGGCGACACTACAGTTTCGCTACATAGTATCGCTGGATGAATATATATACAGTTTCGCTGTATAGTTTCGCCCAGAGAACAGCTCAGTTTCGCTGGTCGCGGAAAACACATAAATCAGCCTAAAAATCAACCTAACAGCTTCCATACTTCATGTGATTCAATATTTAGCATGCATAAACATTTACCAACATCAAACAACAAGTTTTAACACCTTAAACATGGGTTTCCACATTCAAATCACCAAAAACACATTTTAAACCTAAAATGACCTAACTAGCATGAATCTTCATTATGGTTTGATTTCAAACGTAAAGTTACAGACTTTATGATAGATCTAGCCTTCCTAAGCATCATATCAGAAGATCAAGTGATTACATGAAGATTTAGGCATGCTTTTTAAGAAAACACATAGAAAATGCATAAAGAATGGTTTTGGGACTCACGATTTGATCTAGGGTCCGAATGGATGATGTCTCGAGGCTGAGATCACGTCGGCTCGTGGTGTTTCTCGACTGACCAGAAATTCCAGGAGAGTGTGTGTGTGTTTAGTGTGGAGATGATGCAAATGGGATGTAATTAGGGTTTAATAGACTTTATATCAGGAGCTAGTTTCGCTGGCAGTTTCGCTGGCCAAGCGAAACTGGCTCTGAACTCATGCAAGTCAAATAGTCTAGCCGACTACCGAGCGAATCTATAGTTTCGCCCGGTAGTTTCGCTGGAAACCAAAAGAGGCCAATCTACATTCTATTATCAATACTAAATCATGCGTTTAAATCACTTTGCACATAATGACAATAAATAAACACATAATCACATATGGTCGGGTTCGGTGATCAACCAAAGGTCGTGGACGTATTCGGCCTAGTTAAGTATTAGTTACTAACGTAACTAACGGAGATTGATCTAACGGAAGTTAACCTTGGAATTCTCGGATGTCACAGTACGCCTTTGTTATTCTGGTCCGAGTGTGGTACGCTGTGAGAAGTGGTACGTTGGTTTTGATTCTGGTACACAGATCGACATTTTGGTACGTTTGAGCAGTTTTTGAGAAATTAATCATGGATCCGTTCCAAGCCTTTGCTGCAATGTCTACAACCGTTCAAGGCCTTCTGAACTACGATAACGAGATAGGAACAACGAATAAAGTTCCTAAGTTGATGAAATTTGAAGATTTCCATAATTGGAAGACTCGTTATGAATCGTATATTGGTGTGACGGATGTAACCGTATGGACTCCTATGCTTGATGGGTATGAAGTTCCAAAGTTCACAAGTTGAGAATTTGTTGGTCAAGTGAAGCCTTACAATAAAATGAATGATGCTGAGAAAGAAGCATCTAAACTGGAGAAAAAGGCGTATTATAACTTGTCAATGGCTCTACCTAAGGATATCTTGCATCAATTTAAAATGCATACAACATCGGAAACATTGTGGGATGCATTGTGCAATAGGTGTGAAGGCAATGCTCAATATAAGAAAAGCAAAAAGAAGGTTTTGCTGAGAGAGTATAATAACTTTTGTCACGTTCAAAATGAGACAATCAATGATCTAATATCAAGGTTATCACACTTAGTGAGTGAGCTAGAAATAGTTGGAGTGAAGAAGGAGGCTAGTGAATTGAAAGAGAAGCTTCTAGATGCTTTACCAGCAAAGTGGGAAGGCTATATTCTGCTTTTAACTCATGATAAGAGTTTTGATGAGATTTCGTATGATGACCTAACAAGAAGCTTGTTAGCTAGAGAACTAGATATGATGCGAGTAAAGACTCTTCCAGCACAAGTTCAGAATCCGGATGTTTATTTTGGTGAAAATGCTTCGACAATGCATGCTAAAGCTAAAACTAGCACAAACCCACCAACTACTGCTTTTTATGTTGAAAATTCATCGAGTGGTCATGCTAGTGTATCTCGAGGTTCTTCTGGTGAGAGTTATACTCAAAAAGCTACAGTAACATATCCAGTTTACTCCAATCAATCGGCTTCTGCACCAAATCAGAGTGATTTTTCTGCCAAAACTACAAACGATTTCATGGCTCTGTTTTCAGCAATGGTTTCTTCATATGATGGGGTAGTAGCTGGAAAGTTGACCAGTGCTGAGCTAACAGATGAAGACTATGAACAAATTGATGCTGATGATCTAGAACTTATGGACATCAATTGGTCCATGGCAATGCTTGTTCAGAGAGGTAAGAAGTATATGCAAAGAACGGGACGCAAAGATTTAAATCCTGAAGGAAAGCTTGGATTCGACAAATCCAAAGTTCGTTGCTATAATTGTCAGAATTATGGTCACTTTGCAAAGGAATGTAATAATGCAAAGAAGCAAGAAACTTCAAAATTATTTCAGAAGTATGCAGCTCAGAGTTCAAAAGCACCAGGAAAAAATTCTACTCCATCAAGTTCAAATGCAAATGCTTCGAATCAAGATTCTAAAGCTTTGGTTTCTCAAACTGGGGAAGGTTATGACTGGGGAGCAAATTATCCTAATGAATCTGCATTTATGTGTACTGAAGTAAGAGATGTAAAAATTGAAGATGATCCTGAACTTCCAGGTGAAGACTTCTTTGTTGAACGCCATCAAGCCTTTATGGCTAACATTCAGGTTGACTCTAAACCTTGCGAACATTGCATGACCTCTGCTAACAAATTGAAGGAACTTTAAGGCTGACATTCAAGTTATGTATCTATTACTATATATAATACATATTGGTTATGAGGGTAATTTGGTCATCAAAAATCCTTAATTTTAAGACGCGTACAAGGGTTTATGTAGTGTGTACAAGTGTTTTAAGCATTAAAATTAAAGAATCATTGATACACAAATAATCCTGTAAAAAAAGTGAGGTTAAATTAGGAATTAACGTGTGTGTCTTTTTTCAGCATTTACTTTCCTTTGCACGCTTCCATCGAACAGACAAATCATAGGCGCCGCCGCTTCGTGAACCAATTCTCCACCGTCTCTCCTTCCTTCAATTGGCTATTCCCTTTAGCGGCCAGATTCAAAGTTGAGAATTGAGATTCTCAAGTTCAAAATTCGAATCACATGAGAGAGAAAGACCAAATCTGATTCACATCGTCAACCCGCCTCTTCATCCAGATCAATTCATAGCCCTAACCTTCGGTCCTTCACCGATTTGAAGCAAAATGAAGGTAATGACGATGGGTTTCTTTCATCTTAATTGATGATCAGAGGTATGTTTTTTACTTATCCAGCTTCTCCTCTCTACACTTGATATCTATCTTATTTCATCGGTAACCCAGGTTCCGACCACCGTCACAACTCGAGATTTTCTCAATGAAGAGCGTGTGGTCATTACCGTCAAAGGTCAGATCTGAAGCATATTTTTTTTTCTAGGGTTTTTCAGTGCAGTAGGATCAAATTATACTAAAGAAATTTATTTTTTGTTGCGTGGATTATCTGAGATAAATTGAATCTCTATTTTACTTCGTTTAACCTAACTATTGGGTATGGCCGATGTTATTTATTGGCTGGTGTGTAGTTTTGGGTTTCTTTCTTTGATTAACAACTGAATGTTGGATGCGTTGTGAATTGGTTTGTGATTGTTGTTTATTGATTTAATTAATGTGTTTTGCCTTCTTAATCTGGTCTGTTTTTTTTTTTTTTTGCCTTTGTTCGATGTCGTTTTCTTTTCATCTTTCTGTTGTTAAGAGATGTAATGCAACGATTATTTGTTTATGAATTGATTTTGTTTCTCCAAGTTCTAGCCATCTAGATTTGTTTGGAATTGAAAATTATAGATCAAAGGAAATGAAATCTGATTTGGATCTTCTTTGTTTGATCAATTTCAAATGCAGGTTTCTCTCCTTGATTTGCAGTTTTAACATGTCTCAGAAGATTGGAGAAGGGGGTTATGGAAATATTTTGAAGGTTTTGTTCGCTTTCTTTCTTCTTTTATTTTTTATTTTTCTATTTTTTCCATTTAATCTTTATACTTCACCTAATATGTTTTCATAGTGTTTGTTGTTAATGTTGTGCAGTTAGAAAGAGATGAAGGACAGTAGGTAATAGGTTGTGAAGGAGGTGTTTTTGTTGCTTTTTGCATTTTCACTAGAATAATTTGTCCCTATGCATAATAATTGATATGTTCAAGTGTTTAGATTTTTTCAAGATTCGAGCTCAAGGAAGACCCCTCTGATGAAACCTGATGTGTTAGACTATTTTTAATTTACAGATTAAAGATCAGGCTTCAAGAATGGTGTTGGCTTAGGTATGTTATAATAGTAGCAATGTTGCATTTGACACCAAGTAATCAATGCCACCACATTTGGAAGGGTTTACCTGATTGCTTGAAGTTTAAAACTAATACTCAAAACTTAATTAAAAACACGTATGATCATATGCTGGTTAGATACAATGGAGCTAGAAAGGGGCTTCCCATAGTAAACTTTATCATTCCCATATTTTCCAATTCATTCTCATCAAAAATTCTTTATAATCATATTTTAAGCCCATAAAATATCTCCTAAAAATAGTTCTACTTCATTATAAGAATTTTCATGTAAAAAGGTTTTCATAATCATATTTGACAACCTGGTGCAGGATGGATAGAGGCAATTGCAAGGGATCATGTGGAGTTGGTTTATTCTTCAGTTCGTGAAGATGTTCAACCCAATTTAAACCCCTAGAGTATGAAGACCCGGTACATCCCAAACAGAGACCCATTTACTAGGAGTGGAAGTTCTTTTTAAGTTAATATTCTAATTACTTATCTTTTCATAAAGGGGCCCATTTTTTGTAATAAGCTTCAAGTATTTTAATTAGCATCAATAATGCAATATATTATATATTATGTGTTCAAGCTGTCGTGTTACGTTAAGTTATATTAACATTGTATTAAATACTATTTACTCAGAAAACCTTAAAAGTTTCTTAGATTTTATTTTTAGTAAAAAAACAGTAAACTTGATTTGGGATCAAATAGAAAGCAATGGCTTTTGGGGGGACAATTTTTGAACCAATAATGTTTTCTCCTGATTAGTATTTAATAATGAAAATGTTACTGAAAAGATAATCAGGTTTGTAACTTTGTATGAAGGATGATGACTCACCTCTTGCTCAATTTGTTATTGACGTCAATATAGCATTATGGAAAGATCTAGATTCAATTACGCAATCGCTCTTATGGCCATACAAGCTATGTTTGGATCATGGAACAAAACCACAAGTGGCGGCATCCTTTTCAATTGCTCAATCGCTCTGATTAAGGCGTCATCGCTCTGATTAAGGCGTCAGTAACATTTTTAGGAATGGGTGTCAAGGTGGAGTGGTTGAGGTTAAAATTTGGCTTAGGTTTGGTTGTTCCGACCAAGCTACGGGTAGTCATTGTTCGAGTCGGAGGCTGGGGAGGGGGAGTGGGATTAGGAGACGGTGTGGAGTTAGGAGAAAAGTGGGGGGAATCGGGTGGGGCTGCGGAGGAACCGGTTTGCGTGTGGGGGGAAGGGGTGGGCGACGGGTTTAAGTGTGGGCCGGTAGGTGAGACGGGGGTTGTTGGGCCGGTAGGAGAATTGGGCTGGTCGGTTGTGAAGGATGGGCCATACGAGACCCGAAAACCTGCATAGGGCAAGATCGAGGGAGAAAGGCTGATCTCGTTGGTTAGAGGGGTGGTGGGGGAAAGGGATGCGTGATTTTGGTACGGAAAGACACGCTCGTCGAGACGACATGTCTGGAAATGAGGAGCTTTTTCGTAGAGATTTCAAGGCATTTGTACCCCCTATGATTGGAGGGGTACCCGAGGAAAATGCACGCGGAAGAGCGGGGTTGAAGTTTGTGAATAGTGGTAGAGGGAAAGAGTGGATAACATAGGCAACCGAAGACACGGAGATGAGAGTAGGAAGGATGTGTGCCGTATAGAAGGTAGGTCGGAGAGACGAGGTTTTTGGTTTTGGTGGGTAAAATGTTGAGTAAGTAGGTGGTCATCTGTAAAGAGTGATGCCAGAAGGTGGTGGGAAGAGAAGCGGTGGTGAGAAGGGTCCGAAGAATATTATTAATGGATCGAATTTTTTTTTTTAAGATTTGCCGTTTTGTGGAGAGTTATGAGGACATGAGAATCGAAATTGCATTCTTGTTTTGTTGCAAAAATCGTGAAACTGATTGTTATTGAACTCTGTACCGTTGTCACATTGTAAGGTTTTAATGTTGGTATTGAACTTGGTTTGAATCATTTTATGAAAGTTAGAGAACACCGAGAAAACATGTGATTTATGAGTTAAAGGAAAAGTCCATAGGTAATTGGTGTAATCATCAAGAAATAGGACATAATAACGACGCCCACCCGAACTGGTTACGGGTGAGGTCCAGAGGTCACTGTGAATGATATCAAATGGTAAAGAAGTATGAGTAACAGAATCAGAAAAAGGCAATTTAATATGTTTGCTAAGCACACAAGGTTCACATAAACCAACATTCGAAACAGAACCAACATCAATAAATTTTCTAGAATTTAAAATACGTAAGATAGAAAGACCATGATGGCCTAAACGAGAATGCCAGAGATCTTGAGATAGTGCTGCAAATGTAGTAGGGCTGGTGAGACGACTGGAGGGTGTGGAGAGCGGGTAAAGGTCCCCCGAGCTATCACATCGGAGGATAGGAATCCGCGTCTGGTAATCCTTCACAAGAAAGCCAAAAGGATCAAATTCAAATAGAAATTTTATTATCGGTGGTAAATTGGCGAACAGACAGTAGGTTTTTAATAAGGTGTGGTGCGACAAGAATGTTATTTTTTTTTAAAGGTGGGAAAGGTGGTGGAAGTGTAGTGTTACCGGTTCCATTGATGGGTATGTGGCGACCGTTACCGACAACTATATGGTTTTTATTACCATTATTGACATAATCAGAGAGGATACCTGACGTGTTAGCCATGTGATGAGTGGCCCCGGTGTCTAAAATCCACTGCTGCTGATCTGGATTCATGGTCATTGTAGGATTCATTGTTTGTGGAATATAGGTTGGCATGTAATTCCCATCCATAGCATATGCCTGAGGTGCTGGTCCAAGGATACCGGCAGCATTGGACGGGCGAAACTGAGGTGGCGGCCTTTGTTGCATTGGCATGGTCGGGTAGAGGCAGGGTGGAGCTTGCCATTGAGGGGTGAAAGACCATGGCCCAAAACTTTGGGCGTTCCAAGGGGAGGTATTTGTGTATCCACCTCTGTTGTTTCGTTGTCGCCCGCGATTGTTGTTGTTGTTATTACCCCCTCGACCCCGACCAACCCGGTTATTATTGTTGCGACCCCCACGGGAAAAAGTATCATAAAAGGGTCGTGGGGCAGAGTTGTACCGTGGTGGTGGGGGGGGGGGGCTGATCCGGCTGCTGCGGCTGCTGTGAGGAGGCGCCGGCGAAGGCTGGTGGCGCATTTGTTCCCGCAGCAAAGGCGGCTGCCGGTGGTGGGGGCTGATGCTTTTTCCTTGTTTCCTCTAAAATAAGTCTTGAACGTGCAGTAAAAAAATCGGGAAGAGGATTGGATTGTTGCAATAACATAGCGACACCATCAAATTTGTCGTTGAGACCTGCAATAACCTGAAGAACCAACATATGATCAGTAACAGGAGCCCCCACATCGTTGAGTTGATCAGACAGCGATTTGAGGGCTTGACAATAAGATGCGATATCCGAAAAATCATCCAAACGGGTATTAGCAAACTTATTTTGCAAGTGAATCGCCCGTTGGTTTTGGTTATCCAGAAAGATTTTCTTTAGAAGAGACCATGCTTCGGCAGCAGTTTTACAAGAACGTAAGATCGTTTTCATGAGATCTCGGTGAATGGTACCGTATAGCCACTGCATCACCACGGAATCGAGGCGAGTCCATAAGGCTTCTTCATCTGCTGATCGGTCTTTAGAAGAACTAGCGGCTGCTGAAGGTGTGATGTGATCGATCACATCGTAGGCTTTGCAGTGAATCGTAAATAGCTCGCTCCACGCGTTGTATTCATCGTTTTCAAGTTCGAGGGTGATGGGGACGAGTTGTCTGATATTTGTTACGGTGAGGGCAGGGTGAAGGATGGCGGTTTTAGGCTGATCAGACATTGTTAGGGACGAAAAGATAGAGGAATAGAGGGTTGCAGGGGTGGATTAGGTACCGGAAAAGAGATTCGGCGATGAGCAGTGGGGAGGGAGGCGCTAGGGTTTGGCTAGAAAATTATGTGGAGAAGAAGTAGGAGGGGGGCAGTCGATGATAGAGGAGAGAGAGAGAGGCAAATCAATTAGAATCTCATGATACCATGTTAGGGTTCCAAAGTCACCTCTCCATTATCATTGATACGTATATATAAGCACAGATATTACATCGACAATCTCTATACTATGACGGATATACAATCGTAATATATGACATAATATACATGCTAATAGGTTATTTGAAGATGATCTGCTTGGACTTCGTTTGGTTTTGCTTATGTTTTGTGGATGTTTTTTTTATTTGGTTGTTAGCCGCATGTGGCTTTAGTTTTTTGCTAGGCTTTTATAGTTTAGCATTTTTTTGTCCTTGTGGTCTACTTTGTGTTAGGTTATGTAGTCCTCTCGGGGTTATCTTTGTGTTAGGGCGGGATAACTCTAGGTCTTCCTTTGTATTTTTTATTCTTTTTATCAATAAAGTTTGTCGGGCATTGCCCTTTTAAAAAATGTTGATATTGTTTGAAAGTGTGGTTGTGTGAGTGTATTCTTACCTTCAATGTGTCTCAACAATATTTAATTGACGTGAATTTCCTACACTTTAACATGCGGATCCAATTTAAATTAGGAGTGGTTATATTTTGGTATAACAAGTAACTAATTAAAGGTATGGATGTTTTGGCTAGAAATGGTGACCGCTCCAAAATTAGTGATCTCTTTGATATTCTCAAGACTCGAGGACGAGTCTTTTTCCAAACGGGGGAGAAGGGGATGAGGGGACCCCACAATCCAATAGATCCGGGACCAGGCCGTCCGAATGGTAATTGCTTGAAGCTGACCGAGACAACTCGTGAGGCTAAATTCCAAGTGAACAAAAACAACCGTCAAGATGTTCCGTTCGATCCTGGTGGATTTGAGACAAGAGGCAAAACTTGAGGACGAGTTTTTTTTTAAGAGGGGGAGTATGATGGCGGTGGCTAAGGTTTCTATTATTGTTTTTATTATTTAATTTAATTAGATTTTATTTTAATTAGTTATCCTTTTAAATTTTAAATAAGTTTAGGATTAAGTTATTTTTATTTGAAAGTTTTATGTCTATCTTGTAGATAGAAGCATTATTTAAGAACGTTATTATTCTAGGGTTCATGGGTTTTGAGTTTTGAATAATATTGAAGAAGAATTCTTCATTTATTTGTTTCTCTGCTTGAATACTTGATATCCGGCTTGATTTGCGGTGTGAAACTGCATCAGTTATGCTCTTGTTATAGTTGCAACAGACGTAGCCTTCAATTTGATAATAGGAGTTGATTATCAGTTTCAATTGGATAGTACGGGCCATAGTTCCGCGAAATAGTGACTGAATAGCATCTCCCTGTGTTATTTTGCAAGCTAGATGTGTGGGTATGGAAATGCTATGTACCGCGTATTGTTGCCACCAATGAACGCGTATATATCACATTATAAGTGGACACCGTACCGCATCGCGATAAAAAAACAAATACTGCAATGTAAATTGTCACACCAGCATAACAAACGAACAAAGAACGAATAATTCCCTATAAACTGTCGCCGCCGCAACGCGCGGGTATACCCCTAGTTATGACAAATACATGTTGGCAAAGGAGAACACAAAAATATACAAACAAAGGTGGGAGGCTGTTAAGGCTGAACTGAAAAGTGAGCATGCATCGACTTTGAGCACCAAAATTGAATTAAATAACAAAACTGAAGATTACATCTTTTGTGAAAAGAAGCTTGCAGAAGCTAATGCTAAAATTTCTGAATTGTACATTGAAATTCTAGATCTTAAAAGACAACATGAAAATTTCAAAAACTCAGCTTCCTTTGCAAGTTTTCTTTGCAAAGATGAAACTCTAAAAGAGGTGTTCAAGGAATCAAAATGCAATTCAGTTCCACCCCCGATTGTCCTTGGTTTGGAACCGACAGACACTGACACCAAACCATCAATTGTGTTTGATTACTCAAAGTTCACTGAGAACTTGGTTGGTAATTCTGACAAACACAAAGGCACTTATAAAAACAAGCCTGGAAAACATGTGTCCAAGGCAAATCATGATCCTCCAAAATCAAATGCGTCAAGTGATTCTGTAGGTGACAAACCAACTGGTTCTGTCAAATTGACACTGTTAGAGCATATACCTATGCTATGATGTGTCTCGTGTATTGTATCTATGTGAGTGTGTCTTAGTATGAGTTTTAGTGACAATATCATTTGCGCCTGACCAAATGGTCCGCCGGACCAAATGGTCCGCCGGACCAAATGGTACGCCGGTACCATTTGGTACGCAATCTGTTTAGTCACTAAGTATAAATAGGTTGTGTTAGAATGATAGCTTAACACTCTGAATCATTCTACACCTTCTGTGTGTGTTTCTAGAGAGAGAAACTAGAGAGAGTTCATTGTAATCTTCAAGTGATTCAATACAATTCTCTTATTTACATCCGTGTTTACTATGATTGATTGATACACGCAGTAGTAAGATCGTATCTCGGTTTTACAAGTGGTATCAGAGCATTTGGTTGCTCTACTGCTGTGTTTTTGATCAATTTTCGGATTTTTAGAGTGAGAAAGTGTGGGTTTTCTTCATTTTTCATCAAATTCTTCCAATTCCGAGTGTTTTCGAGGTAAAAAATGATTTCTGAGTGTTCCTAGTGAGTTTTCGCACCTTTCTGAAGCAAATTCAAGTCCAAATTGTCAAAATTCGCGAAAATCCATCAAAATCAGCGTGGTACATTTCTGGTCCGCCTCAAGAACATTTGGTCCGCCGCTGGTCCGCCGTTGGTCCGCTAGGCAATCTTCAAGTTGGTCCGTGGCAGTTATTTTCTGGTCCGCCGTACCATTTTGGTCTGCCGTACCAAATCTGGTCCGCTGAGTACAAATCTGGTCCGCTGAGTACAAATCTGGTCCGCCGTACCAAATTTGGTCCGCTGAACACAAATCTGATCCGCTGGCAGATTCTTAAAAGTGTCATAACTTTTGCATCGTAAATCGCTATGAGAGCCATAAGTACTCAAATCGATCGTCTTGACGAGCTCTACATTGTTCGTTCAAAGTTGATTTTCAAAATCAAATTCTAACACCTTCGTTTTTGAGTTTGAAGTTTTGAAGTATCATTTTCCGTGAAAAATGTCTGATTTTCAAGCGTTTGCGGCTATGCAAAGCACGGTACAAGCTATGCTCAATTTTGATAATGAAATAGGAACAAGTCAGAAAGTTCCTAAGCTGTTAAAGTTGGAAGATTATCAAAATTGGAAGCAACGTTTTTCTGCATACATCAGCACAAATGATATTGATTTGTGGATTCCGATTCGAACGTTGTATGTACGTCCAACTGAAGATGGAGAGTATAAAGAAATTCAAGATTTTGATAAGGATGAAAGAAAAAGTTATGAGCTTGAACAAAAAGTTTATGGTTATCTTACCATGGCTTTACCTACTGAGCTGTTGCATCAATTCAGCACTTGCAAGAAAGCTAAACAGTTGTGGGATGCTTTATCTGCTCGATGTGAAGGCAATGACCAATACAAGAAGAGTAGACGAAAAGTGTTGAACAAGGAATTTGAAAATTTTCAACAATATGACAAAGAAAATATTTCTGCTCTTGTTTCAAGGTTTTCACATCTGATTAGTGAGATGAAAGTGGTTAAAATTGAAAAGACCGAGGAGGAATTGAAAGAGAAATTGATGGAAGCATTACCGGAAAAGTGGGAAAGTTATGTGTTATTGCTTACCCATGACAAAGAATATTCTGAATTATCATTTCATGATTTAACTGGAAAGCTTCATGCTAGGGAAATGGAAATGATGACATCAAACAAGTCAACTGCTCAATTACAAAATCCTGAATTGTATCATGGTCAAAATTCTGCAAGTATCAATGCGAAGTCTAAATCATTTGGTGTTGATTCATCAAATCCACCTCAAACAGCTTTTGTTGCTGGTCATGGTTCAGGAAATTCTGGAAATTCATCAAGAGGATGTAACTTCACTATTCCAAATCATTCAAGTCAGACTTCATTTTCAGCAAAAACACCTGATGAACATTTGGCATTAATTTCTGCTTTATTATCTTCTTATTATGGATTGTTGAATGGTGGTTTGACAACATCTAATCTGATTGAAGAAGATTTTGATCAGATTGATCCTGATAATCTTGAGCAAATGGATATCAATTGGCAACTGGCAATGTTAGCTCAAAGAGTTAAAAGATTCAAAAAGAAGACAGGCTATCAAAGTTTAAATCCGGATGGCAAGGTTGGAATAGATAAATCAAAGGCAAAATGTTTCAAATGTTCTAATTTTGGACATTTTGCTCGTGAATGTTCAAAAACAAATGCATCTTCATCAAAGCCTCCAACAGCTTTAGTTTCTCAAGTTGATAAACAATAGAACTGGGGACGAACTTCTGATGATTCTCAACCAATTTCTTTAACTGCTATTACTTCTGCATCAAAACCCTGGCATGTAGATTATGATTGGGTTGCTGATGAACCTGATGAGTCTGCATTTCGTGCTCTGATTGCTCAAGTTGTTCATAGTGATGATGAAGTAGAAGTAACTGATTCTGAATCTGAAATAAGTGGTTCTGGAAATAGTGGCTATGAATCTGTTTGTGAGTTTTGTTCTCAGAAAGACAAGAAGATTCAAGGAGTTGATAAAAGAAAATGAGTTGTTGGTTGCTGAAAATAAAAGAAAGATAGAAGAGTTGGCGGGTGAACAGAAAAAGTTAGAAGATCTAATTCAAGAATTGTCCTCTCAAAAAGCAAAGTTTTCAGATTTTCAGGCAGAGGTTGTTGAAAAAGAATTGAAATTTCAAAGTCTTGAAAAAGAGTTTGAACAGAAATTTACAATATTATCTGAAGAAACTGATGACTTAGTCAAGGAAGTTGAGAAATGGAAGGCAGAAGCTGAGGATGCTGCCAATGATTTTAATAATTTGTTTGAAAAGTCCAAGATTAAACTTGATTTACTTACCAAGGCTTCTGATGACTCGGTTGCTAAAATTGAAGCATATCAGCTTGATATGGAGAAGTTGTTAGATGAGAAGCGGGAATTGGCAAGAGTAAATAAGTTGCAAACTTCAAATTTGGATATTCAGAAAAGAAATGAAGATAAGCTGACGAAGGAATTGTGGGCTGGATTAGATGAGTTGAGGTTGCAAAAGTATGAAACTCATAAAGTGGCTAAGAAGTTGATTGCTACAGAAACAGAATTGGCTGAAGCTCAACAAAAGATTTCTGAACTAAAGATTGAAGTCATTGATTCAAAACGTCTTTTGAACAATGTTACAAATTCTACATCTTTTACAAGTTTCTTGGCCAAAGATGGAAATTTTGAGAAAATGTTTACCAAAACAGTTTCACCACCAGGAAGTCTCAAAGAAGGTCTTAATGATCTGAAGGGAAAGGAAGAAACTGGTGATTATTCTGAATTTGTTGATAAGAAATCTGATGGGGGAAAGGTTGTGAAGTCACAGAAAGATCAGAAAGATGAAACGGTTGTGTCTGCTTCTACGTCTCCTGAAGAAGCGAAATCAGCAAGTTCAACTGAGAAGACTGCTATTGATGAAAGAATTTTCTATGAACAAAAGAATGTTAAAGCAGTGAAAGCTGAGTTTTCTCGTCTTGCGAAGAACGGACATACATCATCTGGTTCTGAAGAAAAGGTTTCGAGAAAACATGTTGGGTTGGGTTTCAAGACCAAGAATGTTAAAGTTGATGGGTCTCAAGGTTCAAAACAACAAAATCTGAAGCAAGTCAAGCTGAAACAAGTCAAGAAAGATGTTTTTAAAGCTGACAAGGTTCAACCCGAGAGGTTTTACAAACTCAAGGGTTCGGAACAAATATTTTCTGATAAAGAATTTCCACTCCATTGTGTGGATGCTCAGAAAATTGCCGAAGTTTTTATCAAGAATGTTGATCTGAAGAGCAAGAAGCAACAAACTGCTAAATATTCTTCTAGAGGTTCAAATTCTGCTCCAAAGAGTCCGACATCCAAATGGGTTCATGATCATTGCTCATCAGGTATTTGATTCCTTTTATGATCATTTTGGAGATGTTAAGGTTTGTGAAGCTTTGCAGATTCCGAAACGCCAAAATGTCAACAATCGCTTGTGTTATAATTGCCGACAAAAAGGGCATTTGGCACAAGATTGTTCGGTTTCTGCTGCTTCTACATCAAAAAGAGGAAAGGTTCCACATGTTGGTAAATCTGCCAAACAGAGATTCATTGATGAATACGGCAGAGTATTTGATGAACATCAATCTACATTTTTCAAAACTCAAGGAAGATTTATTCCTCGTTTTCAAAATATTTCATATGTAGGTTGTTCGTCACAATCGACTGTGACTAGTTCATCAGATTCAGACTTACCAAAACAACAAATTTGGAAACCTAAAGTGGTTTCGAAAGGAAACCAAGATACTGGTCGACCAGAAGCGATTCGCTTCGGGTCATTTATAAACTGACGTGTTTGACCAGTGTGCAGGTACTTTTAGAAGATCTATCGGTGACTGAAAAGTTGCTGATGGAGAAGTATTCTGCTGATTTAAGTTAAATTACCTGTGATATCAATTTCAAAATTGAAATTTTTTTTAAAGCTAAACTGCAAGGTATCCATGTCTAAAGGTCAATTTTCTTTCTTTTACATTTCGTATGTAGTTTAGGGGGAGAAAATTGAAATTACCAACAAAAAAAAATAGTGTCTTTTTGTTTTTTGTTGTTGATGCATGAACCTTGTGTGGCCGTAACTGTTCGAGTTGTCAAACAGACTGATTTGTCGGAAACATGAACTGAGGTCCGAACCTCAGCCGAACTCCAGATTCGGAGTTGTCCGAAGGTGGTCCGAACTCCAAGTTCGGAGGAAGTTCGGAGCAGGCTCGGAGGTTACCCAGTTCGGACAGAATGAAGAAGTATAAATAGTTTCGTCTTTGTATTTCTTTGTAAGTTACTGTCTTGTGTCTGTGTGTTGAGAGGGGAGGTTTTGTCCGACCTCCCCCAGAGCTTAAACGTTTGTATACTCCTTCGTTATGTAATCATTCGACATGAATCAATGACAAAACTTCCGTCTCATCCATAGAATCGATCCGTATACGGTTTTTCAGTTGGTATCAGAGCTGTTGGCTCTTTCTATGGTCGAAATCTATCGTTTTTCTTCATTTCGAGACGTTAAACCTTCGGTTAGGGGTGATTGAAAGTGTTTCTGATTGATTTTTAATCAATCGAGTCTTTCTGAGTCATGTTTTTACCTAACAGAAGCCTCTAGATGTTAAAATTCGATCAAATTCTGAGTCTGGTTCGATTTCAAAAATTTCGAGTTCGAGTTCGGACAACGTTCGGCCGAAGAACAGATCTGAAAAATAACCGCTCCGAACTCCAGGTTCGGACGTCCGAAGGTCAGGTTCGGAGGAGGTTCCGAAGATCAGGTTCGGACTAGGTCCGAAGGTCAGTTTTGGAGAGGGTTCGGAGGATCGGTTTCGGAGGTAGATCGGACAAGGTTCTGACGAGCTTGGACCCCGCCAGGGCCCGCCGCCCCTTGGACCCCGCTTCTCAGGGGCGCTGCCCCCGAACCCCCGTTAGGTGGGAATTTTACAGAAGCGGACCAGTTATCGAGTTTACCCTTGATTTGGTAGCTGTGGGGTGTTATGTTTGAAGAAAATCCAGATTCCGATACTTGTTACGAGTTAGTGATCGAATTTCAAGAGATGGGTTTGTGGGTAGTCATTGTTCTTGATGATGGATAGAGATTCAAGAATACGTGTTTCTGATGGTGGACAGAGATTCGGAGACATGGTTATGGCTACTTGAGTTTATCATTCCACTACAAGAATGCGAGGTTGGAATCAGAAGAATATTGAAGATTTGAATATGTCACTTATTTAGGGGGAATTTGGGGACCCTAAAACTTTCAAAGTTTTATAATTGAAAAAGTGAATATTCAAAAGCAATCAGTTCAGGGATGATGGTGGTTTTTGATCTTCATGGAAATGTGGTATATTCTAATGTTCGTGCGAACCAATATGTCAAATTTTCAATTATGGTTTGGAACTTTCTGTCATATGCCCGATACTTTCTTGAGTTGTCGAAAGACTTGGTCATATTACAGTCTGCAACGAGATATACGTTTACCGGAGTAATATATTGGGATGGATTTGATGCTGAGGGAGAATTTCCATGATTGAAGATGCTGATCGTGTCTATTTTCATAAAGATCTGAATGTGTTACAATTCGGTGAAGATTGAAGATTATTATCAAGATGCAGTGATTTTCGTGTTTCTTTACAATTTCCGGATACAACTTATGAAGTGAACCATTATCATACATGCCGGTTCCAAGTGGATGGTTGTGCTTGAAGCTAGGGGGAATTTTATTGGTTGTGGAGATTGTACAAGATTCGAATTGTTTCCTGCATACCTGATGATTCGGTCAAGGGGAGTTTGCTAAAGATAGAGGTGTCTGCAGCAAGCTGACTGAAGATTGCTAGAAGATCATTGTCTGGATTCGACAGTAACGTCCAAGGGGGAATTTGTTGATGCATGAACCTTGTGTGGCCTTTACTGTTCGAGTTGTCAAACAGACTGATTTGTCGGAAACATGAACTGAGGTCCGAACCTCAGCCGAACTCCAGATTCGGAGTTGTCCGAAGGTGGTCCGAACTCAAAGTTCGGAGGAAGTTCGGAGCAGGTTCGGAGGTTACCCAGTTCGGACAGAATGAAGAAGTATAAATAGTTTCATCTTTGTATTTCTTTGTAAGTTTTCGTCTTGTGTCTGTGTGTTGAGAGGGGAGGTTCTGTCCGACCTCCCCCAGAGCTTAAACGTTTGTATACTCCTTCGTTATGTAATCATTCGACATGAATCAATGACAAAACTTCCGTCTCATCCATAGAATAGATCCATATACGGTTTTTCATTTGTTAAAATGAAAATCCAAAAATAGAGTTTTCATTTTAAGGGGGAGAAAAAAAAATGGAAAAATACAAAAACATTGAAAAACATAAAAATACAAAAACATTGAAAAATGAGAAATTGTATCCGACATGATTGGGAAATGATGGTACATTGGCTTACGTGTCTGAATTGTGGATAAATTAGATGAAAAAGCCATAAGATCATTGTTCGATGTGCTTGGTAGGCTCGGCATTCAATCAGAAAGTATTCAGATGTGATAAACACTTTAAATACTAATGCTTGACCAAGTGGACAACATCTTGATGCATATCTCATGATATATCAAGAAAAGATATGTGAAAAAGAAAATGAGAAGTCACTACATGTGTTCATTTTGCAAAGTTTTAAACTTGTTTGATTTTCTTTATTTTGTCAAACGATCAGACTTTCTTTGCGTATCGAAAGAATGACCTGACTGTTGTTCGTTTGACGTTCTGCTTTATTTTCTTTGGTGTTTCGTATAACTCATCGGACTTTCTCTGCATGTACGGGAGTACCGACCTGATTGTTGTTGGGTTATACAATTTCAACTTGTTTTTATTTTGTTAAATCCGAGGCCTTATCTGCGTATCGAAAGATCGACCTTAAGGTTGAAGATTTAACGTTCTTATTTCTTTTGCATGGAACACAGTTTTATAAATCATGAGTACACTCGTTATGTGATTAAATCACAAATGAAATCACAAAGTGTGATATAAAAGAAAATACATATCTGAGTATGTCTGATAGTGTGGGGTACACTGGTCAAAGCAAACCTAATCAATACATTAACATATCCAGATGTTATGAGTATGAGTGTGCCTGAGTTTAAGATGGACAAATTATACCAGTAATCGACATGACTTATGTGCTGAAGTAATTGAAATTGAAGTGTAGTTCAGCATTTCATGTTCAATATGATCCCAAGTTATGATCTTTCTCGCAAAAGAAAAAAATAGTGTCTGATTCCGTATTGCATTTTATGTTTCATATCTGAAAATTACAAAAAGATTTTAGATGTGTTTTGATATAAATTTTCAAAAAGTCAAAAAGATTTTATTTCTTATTTGTTTTCGACCGATCGACATGTGATACGAAATTAAATTTCAAATCTATATCTTTGATTCTCGAAGAGAAGTTTTGCGCCAAGATTAAATTAATTTTCAAAAGAAAAGGAAACCACGTTTCTGTCTTCTGAAATTGCAGGTTATATGTGTCAAGACTCAAGCATGTTGAAGATTGAAGACTGGAGTTTAGTTAGAAAATAGATACACTACACGTTAAGGGGGAGTTTGTTAGAGCATATACCTATGCTATGATGTGTCTCGTGTATTGTATCTATGTGAGTGTGTCTAAGTATGAGTTTTAGTGACAATATCATTTGCGCCGGACCAAATGGTCCGCCGAACCAAATGGTACGCCCGTACCATTTGATACGCAATCTGTTTAGTCACTAAGTATAAATAGGTTGTGTTAGAATGATAGCTTAACACTCTGAATCATTCTACACCTTCTGTGTGTGTTTTCTAGAGAGAGAAACTAGAGAGAGTTCATTGTAATCTTCAAGTGATTCAATACAATTCTCTCATTTACATCCGTGTTTACTATGATTGATTGATACACGCAGTAGTAAGATCGTATCTCGGTTTTACAGACACCTTTGGAGCAAGCTATTAAGATAAAAGAAACTTAGAAGAAAATGGAAAATTTTGAAAATGAAAATTTTGCTAAAGGCGAAGATCTCTTTTATGAAAAAGACTTGGTAACAGCTAGCAACACAACCACACCAGATGTTAATGCAATTCCGGTTGCTCCTCAAAAGTCTTTCAAGTTTAGTGGTGTTGGTTTTGGATCAGTTTGAGGGTCAATCAAAAGAAATCTCAGGCAGGTCAGAAAAATGATAAGAATGTGAAAGGGAAAATGGAAACTGGTGAATCATCTCAGAAAATCAGAATATATTGTCTCAAAGGTAGTTACCACATATTTTCTTGAGATGTTCCCGTTATGCTGTGTTGATCCAAAACGGGTTGCTAAGGTGTTTTATGTTGATTCCGAGGAGAATGGTGTGTCTGGTCATGGTAGTGGGGAAAGTGGATCATTTCTAAACCTTAGAACGAGTCCAAATGATCAGGATGCTCAAAAGTCATGCACTCCAAATGATCAGAAATCTGTTTCAAAACTAAAAACTTCCAAATACTCACCAAAGAGTTTTTACAACTTTGATGGTCGGTTTTCAATTAAAACAAATGATTTTGATTACAAATCCTATGGGTTTTGTAATGATTATGATTTCTATGATGATTTTGGTAAATTTGAACAAAACAAAGCCCAAAGGGTCAAACCAAAAGGGTATGCTGATCAATGTGGAGTTGATGAACATGGTTTTTATAACCAATTTGGGTATATTACCCCTTTTCCTAAACCTCTTCCAAAGCATAAATCCCAAAGGTTTAATGCTAAAACACCAAGGAGAGTTTTTAAGCAAAAGTCTGATGATAACACCTCAACTGATTCAGAAAACAGTTTTCCTATGGTCTTTGTTGATCGTAGGCGGTGTTATCATTGTTATCAACAAGGTCATCCCAAAAATAGATGTCCAATTTTGTCAAAGAAACGAGCTTCCGCTGTTAGTAAAGATAAATCTGATTTCGTTTCTAAGCCAAAGGAGATAGATGAAAAGGTGGTAACAAAACAGTTTTTCAAACGAGAAAATTTTTTCAAAAATAAAAAATCTTATGGAAGTTCATCCTCGGGTGACTCTGCTATTGATTCATCTATCCCAGTGTTAAGACAAAAGTGGCTGCCTACATTATCCTTAAAAGCCACTGAAGACTTTTCTGAAGATACCGGTCGACCCAAAGCTGAAAGCTTGGGTCCAGATTCTCACTAATTATTTGCTAATATGTGCAGGGTGCTCGAAAGCCAGCTGTCAACAACTTCTGGGTAGTTGATAGTGGAGCATCCAGGCACATGACGGATAATATTTCTCTGATTTCAGATGTCAAACTAATTAACGGAGGAAATATTACATTTGCTGGCAATAAAGGTGGAAGAATAACCAGAGAAGGAAAGATGGGTAATGAGAAGGTCACATTTGATAAAGTACAATTTGTGGAAGAACTACAACACAACCTACTGAGTGTATCACATATTTGTGATAAGCAGTACACTGCTGCTTTCACAAGTTCTGAGTGTCTGATTCTGAAACCTGGAATTCAAATCCATGATGATTGGATTGTGATGCGTGCGCCAAAGCCTTTATACTGATTTGAATATATGTAGGAAGGCTTAGTTGAAGGACGGCCCCCGGGCAGCGATTTCGTGATTTGTATGTGTTAAACATGAATCAATCTTCATCTGTTGTAGCTGCTACTTGTTTTATCTCAAAGGCTACTGAAAAAGATTCAATTCGGTGGCATCTCCGTATGAAACACATCAACAACCGCAAGATGAACTACTTGATTAAAAATAATTTGGTAGAAGGAGTTTTGAAGAATCAGTATTCAATCAATGATGTGTGTGTTTCCTGTAAGAAAGGAAAACAACGGAAGAAGTCTCTTCCGTCCAAACGACATAATTCGATTGTAACCCCATTAGAGCTGCTTCATATGGATCTTTTTGATCCGATGAATGTTCGAAGTGTTGACGGGAGTTTTTATTGTTTGGTGATAACGGATGATTTTTCCCGTTTCTCATGGGTGGCGTCGCTGCATTCAAAGGATGAAACTCCAAATACTATTTAGAAATTCTTATCTAAGTTTGAATCGATGTATAAATTCAAAATCTATCGTATCCGTAGTGATAATGGTACCGAATTCAAGAATGTCAAAATGACAGCTTTCTGTGATTCTGTTGGAATTGTACAAGAGTTCAGTGCGCCGTACACTCCTCAACAGAATAGAGTTGCTGAAAGAAAGAATCGAACATTGATTGAGACGGCACGAACTATGTTGTCTGATGCACATTTACCGGGCAAGTTTTGGTCTGAAGCAGTTCACACTGCATGTCATGTGCTTAATCCTGTTCTGATTGTCAAACGATTCAACAAGACACGTTGTCAATTACTTAAGGATCGTAAGCCGAATTTGCATTTTTAGAGCCATTTGGGTGTTTATGCACGGTTCTCAAGGAAGGTGGGAAGTTTGAAGCCAAAGCTATTGAAAGCATCTTTGTTGGGTATCAGTATACAATGAAACGGGTTTATTTTCCTTCTTCTAAGACAATTGAGAATCATTTGAATGTGGATTGTCAAAGACACACTTTTCTGACACCCAAATCGGTTGATATTCCTTCTTTTGATTACAAGACCTTATTTGATTCTTTCTCGGCTGCACATAATGATTTTGCTGATGAGCTTGCTGAAGAACTTCTAGGTGTTTCTATGGTACATGCAATACTTACTCCTGGTTCATAGGTTCCAAAGCTTCCAAGTGTTTCTAATGCTGCTTCATCTAGTCAAAATGTTTCTAACTTAGAAACAATAAGTTCGTCTGATGATGATGAGAGTACGTTTCATGAAGCTGAATCAACACCTGTTGATGATCCAATTTCTCTACCAAGTACAAGTTCTTCAGTGCCGGTTTCTTTACCTATTGGTGATCTTTTAAGCCCAGAGGACGCAGATGCAACTTTAAATAATCTTGCAGACAATATTGAGGTTCCCGATTCGACTATGCTTCTGATTCATAACATACATCCTCAAGAGAATATAATTGGCGATCCAAATTCTGGGGTGCGCACACGGCATCAATTGGCTGATTCTGTTGATGCGTTAATTGCTGAAATTAGGGATTCTGGTGTTCAGAATGAAGTATTTCACTCATGTTTTCTGTCTCAAGTTGAACCTACCAATGTTGATCAAGCGTTAGAAGATGCTTCTTGGGTAGAAGCGATGCAGGAAGAATTGCAGCAATTTCAGAAATTAGGAGTTTGGCATCTCGTAGATTTACCCGCTAATTCTAAAGAACCTTGTGGAACGAAATGGGTTTTCAAATGCAAGAAGGATGATTGTGGTATCATCGTCAAAAACAAGGCTCGGTTAGTGGTTCAGGGTTTCTCTCAGATTGAAGGCATTGATTTCAATGAAGTATATGCTCCTGTAGCAAGAATTGAGGCTATTAGGATCTTTTTAGCTTTCGCGGCACATCATGGATTCAAAGTATATCAGATGGATGTCAAAAGTGCGTTTCTGAATGGGAAAATTCGTGAAGAAGTGTATGTGAAGCAACTGACTGGTTTTTATGATCCAGAGTTTCCTGAACGGTAGACAATGCTTTATATGGTCTTCATCAGGCTCAAAGGGCTTGGTATGAGACTCTTTCTACACACCTACTGGAAAATGGATTTAAACGTGGCAAGGTGGATTGTACACTGTTTTCAAAGAAGTTTGGGAAGGATTTGCTGCTGGTCCAAGTTTATGTAGATGATATTATCTTTGTAAGCATAAATGACAGCTTATGCAAGGAATTTGAGCGTGTCATGCAAACGAAGTTCGAGATGAGTTCGATGGGGGAGATGGGTTTCTTTATGGGTCTTCAAGTAAATCAATCTGCCAAAGGCATATTTTTGCATCAAACAAAATATGTGTCCGCTATTTTGGCTTGTTTTAAAATTAGAGATGTCCGGATCCCGAGTACACCTATCCAGGTTTCACATGGTATTGAACCAGATGAGTCTAGTGACAATGTTGATTCGACATTTTTTTGTGCAATGAAAGGTTCCCTTATGTACTTAACTGCATCTCGGCCTGATATAATGTTTGTTGTGTGCTTGTGTGCTATGTACCAGGCAGCTCCCAAGGCTTCACATATGGTAGCAGTAAAATGGATTTTTGCTTATTTGAAGAGCAATCCAGATCTTGGTATCTGGTACCCTAATGATGATAAGTTCGAGTTATCAGCTTATTCTGACTCAGATTATGGTGGCTATAAAATCAATTTAAAGTCAACCACCGCTGGATGTTAGTTTTTGGGGGAGAGATTAGTGTCCTGGCAATGTAAGAAACAAACTCCGGTTGCAATATCTACTGCTAAGGCGGAGTATGTGGCTGCTTCAAGTTGTTGTTCACAAGTTTTGTGGATCCAACAGCAGTTACGCGACTATGGTTTGAATTTTCTCACTACTCCCATTTACATTGATAACTCGGCTGTTATTTCTATCACGAAAAACCTTGTTCAACATTCAAAAACTAAACTGTTCGTCCTGAAACAACAATTGTTCACGATATCGTAAACACAAACAAGTGCGGAAACCTTGTTTGTGACTGATTCGAGCTAGAAGATGATGAACGAGACTTAATTTGAGATGAAGAACATACAAACATAAACAAATCTTGAATAAAGAACAATCAACTTCTATTTGAGTGAAGATTACGATCGTAAATACCAAGAAGGAGGCTGGAAATCGTAAACAACAACTAACTCTAATCATAAACTAGTTGGGTTTATATACTACCCATTACAAAAACCCTAAACCAATCATAAACCCACTAGTAGAACCGGCACATCAAGCCCACAATCGTAAACACAAGTAGCCCAAACCAATGTTAGCCCAATCTAATGTTCATGCCTCATAATGTATAGCCCAACAATATTCCCCTAGGCATGAACCACTAGAGCATCTAAGGAAGCATCAAATCAAATCTGAATGTATTAGACACCTTCCCCGACCACCATTCACGTTCCACAACCCGGTTCGCTGTTCCATGAAAGATTCCCACCCTTATAGCATTCTCAAGGTCATGCTCATCACCTAGGATAGGTTGGGTGGATAGGAATTTGATATCGCGCTCTCCAAACCTCAGCAAATCAACTGGATCATAGAAGCGAAACTCTCGCATCTTCTTGCAAACCACCACCACCTCGTGAGTTGTTGGATCATAGAACCAGTTATCAAAGTTTCTCACCAATGTACCATCTTCGATCTCGTCTAACATGTTGATTACTCTAGTTATTTTGGTGGGTGGTCCCCTCACTTCTCCTACAGGCTCACCTGTTACTGGATCTGTTCTAGTCTCAACCCATCTGGTTTGCTTGAGATCAAAGTTCACAAAATTTTCTGCCAAATGGCTCATCAGATTGTCACGAACTAGGTCTCCATCTGTTTATAAATGGAGCCCTTAACAAATTTCTGATCTCTGGCTCTGTCCAGGAGTGAAATTGGCCTCCAGTTCTATAGTACTCCATTGGGCTATACCTGTCTCTGATCATGGCAAACAGCTTCCTCTTTCCATCATAGTGCCAGCACAGTATAGGTTCACGACTCCCCCTTTTGTCGATTTCACTGCCACCCATATCAATTGAGTACAGTGTGGGGGGAGGTCCCTGAAAGAAATCCTTGAACCAATTTTCATGACTTTCTGGTGCTTTTGAGATGATTCTTCCTCCTTGAACATAGTCAGACATCACCATGGAGTCATCACCTTCATCTTCATGCACTTTATCAGCAGTTTGAGCACTTTGAGAAGAACTCTGTCCTGGGGCACCCTGAGCATTTAAGCTATCAGCTCCCTTCAAATCTTTCAACTTCTTCCTTAGTTCTAGATATCCCGCATATAAAAACCCAATACTGGCTTCATTCTTGCTCTCCTTCTCCTTCAACCTCTTGTTTTCTTCCTTTAGTTCTTTAATCTCTCCCTCTCTCTTTCTGTTTTGAGATAAGAGGAAGTTGATCTGAGGATCGGCACTTATCCGTAGATCTACAGGGAGATCACTAGCTTGAGCAAATTCTTCAACAAGTGCTTGGTACGGACGAAAGCTTGAAGTGACGGGAGGCTGGCTTGATTCAGTAGATAAGTTTACTCTCACTAGGCTTGGCTTGAAAAATGTGCTATCCACTTCGAAGAATTTCCTTTCTTCATGAACTGGGTTGTGTTCATTTAGAAAAGGACTTTCAGTTTGCATCGAAGTTGGTTCTTGTACATCACCCTGATCATCATCCTGGGGTGTGCTCTCTACATTTGCAGGTTCAGACACGTCATCATTCTGCACATTTGCACCGGTATGTTCAAACACCATCAGGCTTGAGCTTGTCTTCTGGAATTTAAATCTGATAGTTCTAGGATCAGATTTCTTTCTCGGTGAAGGTTCACGTACTGGAATGGGTTCTGTTAGCACATCTTCCACAGCAAAATTAGCATCTAGCTCTTGTGGAATTGATTCACTGCTTGAAGAAGAGTTCAAGTCATCCCTCATTCTCTTGTGACTGATAGGCCCTAGATCCCAATAGATATCGTCAGTCAGATTCTCATGTTCCGGGAAAATGTCATCCATCACATTTTCTTCATCAGAAGGTATATTCTCAGTTTCTCCCTGAACATTCACAGGAACAGTTTCTGACACATCATGATCTTCAGCAACAAACACATTCACAGGATGCACTTCATTTTCGGAATCTTCTTCTTGATCTTGTTCCCTTGCAACCTCAGGGAAGGCACCTCTTTTAGTCCACTCGAGTCTTCCTTGAAAAAATACTCTTTCCCCTTCTATCCTGGGTTTGCAGACCAAAAACACTGTCATCCATAAATTATATATCCAGCTTCTCTACCCTCTATTGGATCATCGGATACTTCTTCATAATCACCATCTGTACAAACCTTGGAGTCATGAGGAATTGCTCTCAGGCACTCAAGTCAGCATTACTGATCCAGTCTAAGAGCATCATCTTCGAAAATTTAAACTCCCAGTCCAAGGCCAGTGCAACAAATGTTGTGCCATGCACCTTGTTCAGCTGATCAAAGCTTGTTCTCTTCCCCAAGAAGGATTTCTGCATGTAGTGTGCCAAACACCTCCAGTAGTGTGGCAAGAGCTTCTTGAAGATCGGCGGGAATTTTCCTTCATAACCCAAAAGACGTGCACCGTCTAGCACTGCAGTTTTAGAATATTCCATCGTGTCTTCAGCTTTATCATTTATATTCAGCCCTTGGCGGATATCTTCTTCCACGATCTCGATTTTACGGTTTTGAACCGTTGCTGAGATCCTTGTTTTATCGAGATTCGCCCTTGCAGTTCCCCAGAATTCTCTGACAAGTTGTTCATCAATCAGCACGCTTGTTATGAGAGCATGATTGATTTTGCATACGTTCATCCCTGCAACCAGTGAGTAGAATAACTGCATATGTCTCTCTGGAGGGTCATCAAGATAGGCAGGTATACAGTGATCCCTCTCAAAGTGAATCTCTTCGTCTATCATTTCTTCTGCCATCTGTGAAAACGAGACAAATGCATCAGGCTTAATCATATCAATGAGCAATCATGTTTGTTAAAATCATCTTGAAGTTCAATTGATTATCAGATTATCCTTTTAATTTCCAAAAACATCAATTGAATCCTTCAAAGGAAAGAATTTGATTTTGAATCACAATTTTAACAACACACATTCTTAAAAACAACACATTCAATTTTATCTTAAAATAATTAAGTTTGACAAGATAATAAAATCATTTTGTGTTAAATTAAGTGTCTACGATTTTAATTCCAACTTTTTAATGAGTTTACGATCGAACTTCGGGTTTACGATCCAACATTTGGGTTCACGATTGGGATATGGGTTTACGATCAGGGTCAAGTGAAACCAGATTTAGCCCAATCGTAAACAATGAGCCCGATCGTAAACAGCATCGGAAACACCGATCGTATACACCGATCGTAAACACCGATCGGAAACATCGATCGTAAACGCCAACGGTCGTCTTCAACCTCGCAACGATCGTAAAAACAGTGACCGCCATTGTAGAACCTGCAAGTTCTATTAAACACATCAAATACCAACACATATGCAAAATGAACACCAAAAACTACCTTTTAAGTATCGCAAACACTGACACAACTGTTAATCTTGAGTTTTTGACAAGAAATATGAAGAAAATGAGAATGATCACCGATTGATAACTAAAATCATGAAGAACTGGGATTACAGCACAGAATCGAAGGGAAAAAAGATCGATTGATGTGTGTGTATGGGTCGGAAAGAGATTGCGAAGGAGGTGGTGTGCTCGGTTTCGTCTGTGGGTGGTCGGAAGTGGTTTTCCGGTGAAGAAGGAGGTGGTGGTTAGGGTTTAGGTGGGGCTGATCGTAAACGCAGAGAGGAGTGAGAGAGGGAGATCGTAAATGGTGAAAGAAAATGAGGAGTTGAGGGTTTTTTTTTTTTTTTTTTTAAAAAAATTTCAATTTACCCCCTTCAAGATTTCAAAATGTATCAAAAGCACCCTAACCTCATTTAATTGATAAATCTCTTAAAAATGTTGATTTTAAAAACTTCATGAATTTACAAAACTTCCCCTCAGACTCATACCCCGAGTGTGTGATCTTGATCATAAGAAAATTAAAATTAAAAAAAAAATTGTAAGAACAAAAAAACAAAATGAATATAAAAAGCATAAAATTAAGATAACCTAAAACCGAGATAAAAACATACTTGCCTTGAAGCTGATGTTTTTCATGGATCAAACCAGACTTATCTGTGACTGAGGAACCCTTTTTCGCTTCTGTTACTCGACGCTCTAGACAATTGTCAAAATTTTGACCACACAAACTCACATCAAGTCATTTTGAAGTGCTTAATTATGGTACAATATTACCGTCATGTTTAACCGTCCCCACACCCAATTGTTCATAGCAAAACCTACCCAACCTCAGAGTTTATTGAGGATTCACAAACCCCCTACTTGAGGAACCATGCAACACCGTCATGACAAACACTTATTTCTTTAATTATCAGTTGGTGATCAGGTCGGCCGCATAACCACGCAAAGAAGACCAAACAAAATAATTATTTTATTATTTTTCTTTTTATTTTCATTTTTCTTTTTGTTTACATTTTTCTTTTCTGAGGTGTTGTCATAACAGCAGAACATGGCGTGCGAGAGAGTGAATACTAGGTAGATACCACTCTCAACCCATTTTTGCTGGGACTCAGTTTTTTAAACCATGTAAACTAGGACGGGAAACTAAACATATATAGAAGTTAAGTTTACTGCACTTACATTGATGATCATAGTTTTGGGTTGAGCTTACCGACATATCATCTTTGAGCAATCTTTCACTTCAGCCTTACAGGTGTCAGTCTC
Source organism: Deinandra increscens subsp. villosa (assembly GCA_039602395.1). Lineage (NCBI taxonomy): Eukaryota > Viridiplantae > Streptophyta > Magnoliopsida > Asterales > Asteraceae > Deinandra > Deinandra increscens. The sequence continues at coordinate 22,981,591 of JBCNJP010000013.1, read as the reverse complement.
CCATTGTCTTGGACATTTATATCACTTCCTACCAACTCAAGACAAACAAAAAAAAGACTTCATAAAAACCTCAAACAGATTTTGGATTTTCTGAAACTATAACATCTCTTCCCCTGTTTTTATGAGGCTTTTGAAACAAAAACACATTTTTTTAATGAAAATTTTTAAATGAAACTTAAACCAAAAGTAAGCTAACATAAAAGCAAAACTATGTACAGACAGTTTTGATCAGATCATTCCTCGAAGGCAATCATCCTTAGGCTTTCAACACACATTTCAAAATTTAGACAAGGAAGGGGTTTTGTGAAAAGGTCAGAAACATTTTGATCGAAATTTACCTTTTCGAGCTGAATCAACTTCCTATCATAGCAATCAAGAATGAAATGTACCTTGATATCTATGTGCTTTGTTTTGGAATGTTGAACAGGATTCTTGACAATTTGCAGAGCAGCAGCATTATCATAAAAGATTGGAGTATTAAGAAATTCCATACCGTACTCAGTGAGCTGATTCTGAATCCATACTACCTGTGAGCATCCAGCTGATGCTGCCACATATTCAGCTTCGGCAGTTGACTTGGAAACGGTATGCTGCTTCTTGCTCTGCCATGAGATGAGTCTATCTCCCAAATACTGACACCCACCAGTTGTAGATTTCCTGTCAAAGCCACTACCTCCATAATCACTGTCAGTAAACGCAAATAATTGAAAATCATTATTCTTAGGATACCAAAGTCCAAGCCGAGACCTGCCCTTCAGATACCTAAAAATATGTTTAACAGCAGCTAAATGAGAGAGTTTAGGATTAGCCTGGTAACGTGCACACACATACACTGCATGCATGATATCTGGCAGGCTTGTTGTCAAGTACATGAGAGATCCGATCATCGACCGATACATGAATTCACTCACTGATTCTCCATCTGCATCTGCTGTCAGTAGAGGTCTGGATGCCATGGGAGTGGAGATAGGCTTGGTGTAACACCCCCTTCCGCCGCTCCCTGCCAGGTGCGGGGGAGGGTGTGGGACCGGCTGTCCGTATCAGTTCACTAGGCACCAACAACAGAAATAAACTTACAACAAACACGGACGTCCAGTCCACACAGAGAAACCTTAGATTGACTCTGACCGAGGATGCACTAAGCACCTCATAGACGACCTAATGGAATCGGTAGTCCCGGATAGACCTGGGACTGAACAAACAAATGGTACATATATCAAGGAATTGTAGTCATAACATGCACTGAACAACATACGTACATCAGTTAAATTGTACAAGCTCAAAACAGATAGCCACAGCCAGTACCCCAACGTTCATGTACAAATACATCATCACCTACACACACTTACCTGCAACATAAGTCAACACAGAGTCAACAACAGACGTTGTTGGTGAGTCTTAACTACCATCATCACATTAACAGTTTTCAAATACATATGCCTGTTATGCAATATCAGATCGCACCCAAGGTCAACACTCAGATACTCTATGGGCACGTTGCGCGTAGCCGTACACCCTCTGCGAGTAGATTTTTCTTTTTTTTTTAAGTTCAACATATAAGTACATATTCCCCCTAGTAAATTAATACTAGAGGATCCGGGTGAATATGGATCGTTCAACTATAACGGCCGCTATAATCCCTTATATGCCTAGTGGTCTCAACCTTAATGACCAGAAAGTCAGATGTTCGACAAGATGGATCGTTCAACACAGGGCATTCTGACTTACAGTGTTCGACAAGATATTCATAACAAATATAACAGATACATCAGAACAGAAGTATTATATCAAACAGTTAAATAACATGAGGGAAGTCAGAGGACTCACAGATCTTCGGAATACAAAGTCATACGGATAGGATTGCGTACAATCCACAGATGTCATAGATGCAATGCCTAGACAAAGCTTAACGTCCTGTTAAGTTTGGAGAATTCACTGACCTAAACAAGTATAGGTACACTTAAATTTAACACAGTAATAATACTGGTTAGGCTCGGTTGTGCTCCGTGCCTTAAACGATACGATACGTCTGTCGGTTGAGGTCCCAATACCACTGGATGTCCCAATACAGTCGTATGGCCTAAACCCGGTTACGATCGTAATTTATCTGTCAATCTCTAAATAAACAGTTCCTGCCGAACACGGTCGTATGCCTTTAGTGACAATACGGTCGTGTGGCCTGTTTGACAGATTATCTAAATTAAACGATATCACTCGAGTCTCGATCGGGTTATGTTTTATAATACTTCAAAGGTTATATAAAATCATGACTTATGTATATATCAATCTATTTATGATTTACATAAAATCATAGCTTTTAGATATAGATTTATCTATTTACTTTTCACATGAAATCATAGTTTTTATGCAAGAGTTTACTTAATCCTATTTCACATAAAATCATGATATTATTTACATGAAATCATAGATTTTATATATATATTTATCCATCTTATAGTTCACATGAAATCATAATTTGTTAATAATAATTCATAATATTACTTCACATAAAATCATAGGTTTTGTATATATTTATCCGTCTTATAGTTCACATGAAATCATAACTTGTTAATAATAATTCATAATATTACTTCACATAAAGTCATAGGTTTTGTATATATTTATCCGTCTTATAGTTCACATGAAATCATAACAGTATATAGCATAAAATCATAGTTTATATTATGTATATAATCTCTAAGATCGGTTAACTCATATGTTTACAAAATATCCCATATTTGTTTGATTTCGATTTATATAAAAGCATACTTTTATAATATCATGGTTTTGTCATCATAAGTTCACAATTACGTTAATTATGAAATCATAAGTTTATCACATAAAATTTGTAATAAACACATTATATATATATATATATTTCTTGTTATCGTAGTTTTATATACAATAATACTTATGTTTGACAGAACGTTCCTCACACGACGTGTACATAATATCATCATAACGATAATGAGATAATGAACACAGTTATACCTTCCGGTCGGTACGCAGACTCGAATCCGGTTAACCGTATAATGCTAAACTTTTCCGAATTCGACGAGTAAATAGTCCATTCCAAGTAGAATTTCGTCACGAACAATAATCCATGCTCGGTTTCCATATTTGACCTCGTTTGACCCTTCAAAAACGTTGACCAGATTCATCACGGGTTTGACCCGGTTGACTTTCTTTGACTTTCTTGACCCGACACCAAAATTAACGAATAAGTAGTCTATCCCGCAAGATTTTTCGTCACGAACAATACTGTAAGTTCGGTTTTTGAATTTGACATCGTTTGACCATCCAAATCTGTTGACCAGCTTGTTTACCGAGTCGACTCGGTTGACTCGGTGTCGAGTTGACTCATTTCTATCAAAACTCACATCCAAACAATCTAAATCTTCTCTACAACCATTTTCTAGCCAAACATCACCTCAACATCATCATTAGAGGCATTTCCGGCGGCCGGAGGCCATGGCTGCCGCCGGTCGAGCTACCACCACCGCGAAACCACCACCATCATCATCATAACATCACCACACAACTCAGATCTGAATATGCATGTTAAAATCGGAACATAAGAAGAAGATTACCAACTAAGATAAAAGAAAAAAACATGAAAATGGAACGAAAAGCTTACCCATCAGTGGGTTTTTAGGTCGCCGAAGTATGAGAGGGGAGCAGCGCCGCCGCTGACGGTGTAACCACGGCTGTGACGAGCGGCTGCCGCCGCCGCTCGACTTATTTACACGCACCCCGATCTCAGAAACGGGAACCAGGTGCAGAAGGAAAGGAAAAGGAGAAAAGGGTAGAAGAATGGAGGTCGCCGCCGTGAACCACCGCGACGCCGCCGGAAAACCACCGTCTGACCACCGCCTGGTGGCCGGATTCTTCGCCGGACTGGTGGCCGGTTCTTGCTTTCTCACGAGAGCTCCCTCTCTCTCTCTCTTTTCTCTAAATGTGTGAATGGGAAATGAGGTAAAGGACAAAGAAGGGTCCTTTTATACTTAGGATTTTTGGTAGAGGGGAATTAAATTAGCAGGTATTATACCGCGTTATCCGAACACGTTAAATACTGATTATCAAATAAATAATTCACAATAAATCCCGAGTGACTGAAGTATAATAAAAGCCTTTTAAATAGTCTCGGAATACTTAAAATGACAGATTATATATATATAGTCTGATAAATATTCGGTCGAACGGGCGGTATAAAACGCGTATCCGACACGAATCTCGTTTATCTCCATTTCGCGAACCAAATATATTTCCATGACTGTAAATCTCAGTAAACACTTAGAAGAATATTTATAAATTTCTAGGGTTGGTAAAGCCATCTTAAATAATTAAATACGTTCTTTTCGGTTAATATCGCGTAACAGTCCCGTTTACCGATTTCATCGTTTCTCGATCCGCAACACCTTGTACTTCATAACGAATCGTTAAAATATTTATAACGAATTATCTGGACCTCGAGTATGGATTGGGCCTTTGATGGGCCATAATTCTCTTAATGGGCCTAACGGGCCTAACTGGGCTTACTGAGTCCAGTTTTTTAAATGGAAAAATTTCCCCCACGATTTACCAGAATTAACAAGGTGTTACATTCTCCCCTCCTTAAATGAATTTCGTCCCGAAATTCGCCCTACCTACCAGGACGGGGAGTAACCTAACGCTTGTGGATCACATCACGCATGATGTTCTCCGATCTACCTTGGACCACGTTGCGTCTTAATATTTCCGGACCGTGTGGTATTGGCTATCACTCGGTCTTGATACGGCGTCCCGTATATCGTACTATAATTGCAACCAAAGGCAGTACGATTACTGTTTTAGTGATAATGCCACCACTTGGTGCAAATATCGTATGTCTTCTTCCTACCGGCTCCGCTACCACGAACGTCCTATATACTTTCAAGTGATTTCACTACCACACGGACTTAATCACCACTCTGTAGTGTTACCAAAAGGAATTCCTCCGACATCAAACCATAGGAACCATCTGTCACTTCCCGATTAGCATTCTTTTCCCATCACCCTCACTTGGTGAAACATGCGGAATTAATCAGCCTCACCTCCGTAGGTTTACTGATAATCTGACCTAGTAACTGATTCCTATAGTTGCGACAAGTCACAAATTTGACGAGTCATTCTCATTATCAGATTCTCCGAAGAGAAGTTGCAGGATTTCATGTTAAGGAACCGACTCAAAACATATGCCCTATCACAGGGAATGTTGTGGCCTTATAGGAACATATCCAATAATTAGCCATCGGCCCTGTCACATCGAACCTTATATGCGTCTTAACGCAAAGGTCACTTCAATACACCTAGAGGGACCTAACTTAGGTCTAGCTCATAAGTTGTGTTTCACAATCACACAACATAATACATGTAACGATTCAGCGTTAAGATTTTTCAATTGATTTCGTACCATACGGACCGACATGCCAACTTCTCAGTATCCTGGTCACACCAAGCTACTCATAGCTTATTATTACAGTTCCATTCATGGAAACACAGAAGAGTCCTCTAGACTAAAAGTCAATCACATGGACTCACCGATTCGATCCGATCTATCAAGATCACCAGTTCCCAAGGATACTTAAAGCGCTTGTCAAAGGTCTTCATCATTACGATAATCACAATATTCAGAGATAGTTAGATATTCAAATACTTTAACCGCATGAGGTTTTCGGGATCCAGCAAGTAGTCTATACTACTAATCAATTTCAATATGCTCACACTCATCCCACCACAGTTTCGGGTTAATCAGTTATCAAGATACTCAACTTTCTAAGTAAAGTGCATAATCTGACTTCACCATTAATGGCGACACAAGATGTCTTCCACAAATTCAATATTTCCTTACAAGCTAATCGGCTACACTAGCCAAGGGCATCGTACACCTCGCTAGATTGAACCGTTATGAACGATCAATCATCCCCAGTCTGAAGGATCCAATCACAAAAAGTCATGCATCACAAATATACAACCTGACATCGAACATAAATGCCTCATAGTTGGTCCCAAATGCACCAACTATCGTGCCAATTCCATAGCTTTCAAAGCTACTCATAGTTATTTATGTGTGTCCCTCTCTAGAAACACAATATCTTTACTCACATGATTGATATACACGTACCTCGAACTTTACCCGTACATACCTATACAAGGTTTGGTTCACAAAGGACACTATGTCTTGCCCAAAATATCCAGTCACGCCCACACGAACCCAGAAGAGATTATGGGGGTAACTAGTGGAACACAACATCACTTTACGTTAAACATCCCCTACTCTTAAATTATCATAAGTCCTAGTCGGATTGATTAGGCAATATAGATATATAAAACCAAATAATGTTTCTGTCTCTCCCCTCCTTTGCGTTCAGCAAAGGGTTAAAATATTTATATATCCATGGTACGTGTTAAGCTTATCAATCTCACGAACTCATAAGTTCAATCTAGTCTACCTGGACCAACATATCGTTAGCCTACACTCTCTAGAGTGTCGTCTCTAATCTCCTTTTGACATGTATCAAAGGTTCAGGGTAAATGTTCACATGGAGTATCACATTACTCCTAATTACCAATCCATTTTCTCTAACAAACGCATGTCATAGCCGTCAACACTAGCTCACACCTTTCTACAATGGAATTCACAACCACTAAAGGTCTCTACATTCCATATGTACAGAGTCTATGCCAATGAGTCTTCATTCTGAATGCATGGTTCAATCCATTATAGGATATTCAAACCTTCCACGTATTCAACCACACACTTAGTTAAATGACCACATCTTCATAGCTATGATCAATCAAATTTCACATTAACTGATTCCATCGATCTATCTTTAGATCGTGTTCATAAACATCGCGTTAATACTTAATCACATCAATCTTGATGATGTATTCTTGCCATACTAGTGGTAACGTTCCCACCTTTACTTGGCAGCTCAATCTATTTATTATATCTCAGACTTGACATAAACGGGAGCATGCCAATCATCATAAACATGTGGTCTCCATGCCTAACCTCCACACTTTCTGATTCAGGTACCATGAACCATTATGCCTAAGGTGTTTATATATAGGGCTTACCGCAACTATCCCACCACACCTCGGACATAATGATAAATGCACCATTACCTAATATGTGCACGTTCTCATACACAAGTTGTAACCTTTGGGTCGTTGCCCTTTGGTAGCACACAATCAATACTCGCGTATTTTAAACACATGGCTATTCTCGTATATTTTAGTATGTCCACCGTTCTTACCTGGCATTATATAACCCTATACATCGCCACCAACATATAGTTACAGCAAAAACCTGTCTTTACCATTCCTGGTAATGTTCAAAACATCTGCCATCCTTAGGTCACACTTTGTAGTAATTTTACTATTAGACCTTGCTATCTTGCACCACGACTCCTCCTCGAAATCATTAAACGAACTGACATCAAAATGTCTTTCATAAAATTAAATCTATCATGACAGTCGCTGTCAAGTTCCTTAAACCCTGTTGGCTTAGACAATAGATTTAAACAATACATTTAAAAAGAAGAACTCTAATTACGGATAATCCACGTCTCCGTCGGGAAGACTAGTTGTATGGTTCTTTGCTAACCAATTAGCTCCAGGATTTCATCCGGATTTAGAATACAAGCACACATATCATATAAACGCACGAAGTTAATGTCACAACTCAACGCCTGAGATCACGTGACAGTTACTTGTGTGATAATTCTCCACGAAAATCGAGACACTTACTTGTCTCAGCTTCCAAGCCTTTGCACTTCAACTATTACTCACACAAGTACGGAGACGGTACGAATCAAAATACCGTACATTAGGATAAACGCAAAGTGCTCTCACCAATGGTGTCACCTCTGCCGAATAAAATTAATAAGGTCATAATCCACAAATGGTCATGCGATTACTGGAAATCCCATTAGCTACACAAGGCTGATGGCACAAAGTGATCAGATCGTGAGTCGGATATGATCTGAAGTAACAACTTTACACAAGAGAGATTTCAAAATGATCCTTAGTGCATATAATGTCGTCCGCGTCGTAAGGAGAGGTAAGGAAGAATAAGAAGAATTTGTCGTCACATGCTGTTGCTTCATATCTTGTCGTCATTTGAATGAATTGTTTTCTCCTTTGTTACGCCATGTTGAATAGAGATAATTAGCGTCGTCGTGTCGTCGTATGTAGTTGCCGCCCGTTGAGCTCCGCTTTGTCTTGAAAATCTTCATTACGTCCACCTTAATCGTTTTGGTCTACAATGGCAATCCACTTCATCTAACTACTCCTAGTCCATTCGGCCAAGAGTTCCTAGTTAGATAATTCCGGTCATATGACGTGTCTTCACTCCTTTGCTTACAGTCTTGCTGGCAACAATTTTTCGACATCGATTGAAGAGATAACCGAAACACTACATTAGCAATTTACATGTAATATTGGATAGGGAATAAAATATGCATCTATGACGTGGAACCAGTTTCCTTTTACATTTCACGACATCTTAAGGAACACGTTTATCAGAGTTGGGGTACTCTTCAAGTCTCCCGGAATATCACATCGGGAGCACACAGAATCAGAATCAGTGCAGTATTATGACTACGAGTAGAAATCGAAAACACACGGAATCCTAAACGAATCCTATCCTGTAGGCAAATGCTTAGACTCCTAAGTTTCCTCGATCTATGTACATCATAAAAATCCGTACACAAATAAACTTGGAGAAAACAATATGACAAAAGGAAGAAATCCGAGGGAAATGAAATCAACACGAATCAAATGAACGGACGTTTCAAGATGAAGAATTAGCATAGGATTTAACCAAGGTAACACCGATGCACACTTAGGGTACCGTACCCTAATTCACACAAAGGACGATGAGTCCTATTACACTTTTGCATACAAAAGAAAAATGGTATACTTGGACACCAAATGGGAAGACTATCAGCATCCATGTGTCTGCTAGGGTTCATCAAGTCTCGGTGTACCTGTGGGTAGCAATGGCAGTCTGCAGCCTGTAACTACTACCGAGCTTACACTTTACCTTTGATATCTCCCTAACACACAAACTTCCGCCTAAGCCAGACACTTAAACAAAATGAGATGACTATCAACATTCATATGCCTACTAGGGTTCGCCGAGTCTTAGTGCACCTGTGGGTAGAAATGTCAGTTTGAAAAGGCTGAAACTACCACCAACCTTGCACTAAACCTCGACTACTCCCTAATACACAGACTTCCGCCTAAGTCCCAGATTTAGCACCGTGCTTAGTCCCAGAGTCCTTACAGGCTCAAGCTTAAGGGTTCTAAGAGACTCCAATCTGCTGGAACCTTTGGCTCTGATACCAACCTGTAACACCCCCCTCCGCCGCTCCCTGCCAGGTGCGGGGGAAGGTGTGGGACCGGCTGTCCGTATCAGTTCACTAGGCACCAACAACAGAAATAAACTTACAACAAACACGGACGTCCAGTCCACACAGAGAAACCTTAGATCGACTCTGACCGAGGATGCACTAAGCACCTCATAAACGACCTAATGGAATCGGTAGTCCCGGATAGACCTGGGACTGAACAACAAATGGTACATATATCAAGGAATTATAGTCATAACATGCACTGAACAACATACGTACATCAGTTAAATTGTACAAGCTCAAAACAGATAGCCACAGCCAGTACCCCAACGTTCATGTACAAATACATCATCACCTGCACACACTTACCTGCAACATAAGTCAACACAGAGTCAACAACAGACGTTGTTGGTGAGTCTTAACTACCATAATCACATTAACAGTTTTCAAATACATATGCCTGTTATGCAATATCAGATCGCACCCAAGGTCAACACTCAGATACACTACGTGCACGTTGCGCGTAGCCGTACACCCTCTGCGAGTAAATTTTTCTTTTCTTTTCTAAGTTCAACATATAAGTACATATTCCCCCTAGTAAATTAATACTAGAGGATCCGGGTGAATATGGATCGTTCAACTATAACGGCCACTATAATCCCTTATATGCCTAGTGGTCTCAACCTTAATGACCAGAAAGTCTCTAATGACCCACACAGGGCATTCTGACTTACAGTGTTCGACAAGATATTCATAACAAATATAACAGATACATCTGAACATAAGTATTATATCAAACAGTTAAATAACATGAGGGAAGTCAGAGGACTCACAGATCTTCGGAATACAAAGTCATACGGATAGGATTGCGTACAATCCACAGATGTCATAGATGCAATGCCTAGACAAAGCTTAACGTCCTGTTAAGTTTGGAGAATCCACTGACCTAAACAAGTATAGGTACACTTAAATTTAACACAGTAATAATACTGGTTAGGCTCGGTTTTGCTCCGTGCCTTAAACGATACGATACGTCTGTCGGTTGAGGTCCCAATACAACTGGATGTCCCAATACAGTCGTATGGCCTAAACCCGGTTACGATCGTAATTTATCTGTCAATCTCTAAATAAACAGTTCCTGCCGAACACGGTCGTATGCCTTTAGTGACAATACGGTCGTGTATATATTTATCCGTCTTATAGTTCACATGAAATCATAGTTTTTATGCATGAGTTTACTTATTCCTATTTCACATAAAATCATGATATTATTTACATGAAATCATAGATTTTATATATATATTTATCCATCTTATAGTTCACATGAAATCATAATTTGTTAATAATAATTCATAATATTACTTCACATAAAATCATAGGTTTTGTATATATTTATCCGTCTTATAGTTCACATGAAATCATAACTTGTTAATAATAATTCATAATATTACTTCACATAAAATCATAGGTTTTGTATATATTTATCCGTCTTATAGTTCACATGAAATCATAACATTATATAGCATAAAATCATAGTTTTTATTATGTATATAATCTCTAAGATCGGTTAACTCATATGTTTACAAAATATCCCGTATTTGTTTGATTTTGATTTATATAAAAGCATACTTTTATAATATCATGGTTTTGTCATCATAAGTTCACAATTACGTTAATTATGAAATCATAAGTTTATCACATAAAATTTGTAATAAACACTTTTTATATATATATATATATATATATATATATATATATTTCTTGTTATCGTAGTTTTATATACAATAATACTTATGTTTGACAGAACGTTCCTCACACGACGTGTACATAATATCATCATAACGATAATGAGATAATGAACACAGTTATACCTTCCGGTCGGTACGCAGACTCGAATCCGGTTAACCGTATAATGCTAAACTTTTCCGAATTCGACGAGTAAATAGTCCATTCCAAGTAGAATTTCGTCACGAACAATAAATCCATGCTCGGTTTCCATATTTGACCTCGTTTGACCCTTCAAAAACGTTGACCAGATTCGTCACGGGTTTGACCCGGTTGACTTTCTTTGACTTTCTTGACCCGACACCAAAATTAACGAATAAGTAGTCTATCCCGCAAGATTTATCGTCACAAACAATACTGTAAGTTCGGTTTTTGAATTTGACATCGTTTGACCATCCAAATTTGTTGACCTGCTTGTTTACCGAGTCGACTCGGTTGACTCGTTGTCGAGTTGACTCATTTCTATCAAAACTCACATCCAAACAATCTAAATCTTCTCTACAACCATTTTCTAGCCAAACATCACCTCAACATCATCATTAGAGGCATTTCCGGCGGCCGAAGGCCATGGCTGCCGCCGGTCGAGCTACCACCGCCGCGAAACCACCACCATCATCATCATAACATCACCACACAACTCAGATCTGAATATGCATGCTAAAATCGGAACATAAGAAGAAGATTACCAACTGAGATAAAAGAAAAAAACATGAAAATGGAACCAAAAGCTTACCCATCCGTGGGTTTTAGGTCGCCGGAGTATGAGAGGGGAGCAGCGCCGCCGCTGACGGTGTAACCACGGCTGTGACGAGCGGCTGCCGCCGCCGCTCGACTTATTTACACGCACCCCGATCTCAGAAACGGGAACCAGGTGCGAAGGAAAGGAAAAGGAAAAAGAGGGGAAGAAAAAGGTTAGAAGAATGGAGGTCGCCGCCGTGAACCACTGCGACGTCGCCGGAAAACCACCGTCTGACCACCGCCTGGTGGCCGGATTCTTCGCCGGACTGGTGGCCGGTTCTTGCTTTCTCACGAGAGCTCCCTCTCTCTCTCTCTTTTCTCTAAATGTGTGAATGGGAAATGAGGTAAAGGACAAAGAAGGGTCCTTTTATACTTGGGATTTTTGGTAGAGGGGAATTAAATTAGCAGGTATTATACCGTGTTATCCGAACACGTTAAATACTGATTGTCAAATAAATAATTCACAATAAATCCCGAGTGACTGAAGTATTATAAAAGCCTTTTAAATAGTCTCAGAATACTTAAAATGACAGATTATATATATATAGTCTGATAAATATTCGGTCGAACGGGCGGTATAAAACGCCTATCCGACACGAATCTCGTTTATCTCCATTTCGCGAACCGAATATATTTCCATGACTGTAAATCTCAGTAAACACTTAGAAAAATATTTATAAATTTATAGGGTTGGTAAAGCCATCTTAAATAAATAATACGTTCTTTTCGGTTAATATCGCGTAACCGTCCCGTTTACCGATTTCATCGTTTCTCGATCCGCAACACCTTGTACTTCGTAACGAATCGTTAAAATATTCATAACGAATTATCCGGACCTCGAGTATGGATTGGGCCTTTGATGGGCCATAATTCTCTTAATGGGCCTAACGGGCCTAACTGGGATTACCGAGTCCAGTTTATTAAATGGAAAAATTTCCCCCACGATTTACCAGAATTAACAAGGTGTTACACTTGGAGTCCTGCATCTTATACTTTTCCAGAATCTCATTCACATATTTTGCTTGATGAATGAGAATCCCAGATTCATCTTGTTTCACTTGTAATGCCAGGAAAAAGTTCATCTCCCCTTTATCACTCATCTCAAACTTCTTTCTCATGATATCCTCAAACTCGGTGCATAAATCTTCATTCGTAGACCCGTAGATGATGTCATCCACATACACTTGCACCATAATGATATCATATTTCACCTTCTTTTTGAACAGAGTTTGATCAACCACTCCTCTTGTATAACCATTTTCTACCAAATGCTTCGACAGAGTTTCATACCACGTGCGGGGAGCTTGATGCAAACCATATAAAGCTTTATCCAGAAGATACACATGATCTAGATGCTCTTCATCTACAAACCCTGGCGCCCGAGCCACATAAACTTCTTCATTCCACTACAAAAAAATGTCATTTAGCGGCACACAAAAAGAGCCACTAAAAGCCAAGAAAGTGCCACTAAAAACCCTTTTATGAATCTGCGGCACAAAAGAAAAATGCCACTAAAAGTGGTGACGCTAAAGCCTTTTAATGGCACTTTTTCAATGTGCCACACAAACTTTTTAGGTTTTAGTGGCATTTTTCTTTTTGCCACAATAAAACAAAAGGCTATTGTGGCAAATGTTTTGTGCCACTAAAAGGTTATTCTACTTATCTATCTATAGTAGTTTTAGTGACATATATTTTTATGCCACTAGAAGATTATTATAGTCAAACACACACACATATTATTTTTAATGACACATTACAACAAAAATCACATTATTTATAACATAGAATATAGAATAAAAATTCGATAAGACGAACAAATTAGAAATATATATATCCAAAATGTTTATACAAGTAATTTAATCATCCAAACATCTTTCAATTATTTACACAAATAGTTTTTACATTAAAACCTATCCATCCTTCATCGTCAACCACAAAAACATAGCTACAAAACATCTCATTACATCCACCCTGTCATCAACAACCATTAGTACAAACTAAAATTCAACTCCTCTAATTATATAAGCAATTACAAATTAGTTGAAGATAAAACAAACAAATACAACTCCCTAGTATCTTTGGATGCATGATTATAATTCACAATTAACTGTTGTAACGCACAACCAAGTCAATAAATATGGGATTGCTCCAAGTAATACCTATTATGGAAATGGTCAGAAAACATACAGTGGGCAAGAAAAAGATTCTTGGCCTCATTCGGTTGTTCCTGTAGTTTCTGAAGCCAAGATGCACACAAACTCTAATCAATTGCTTATAAAAAAGTTAGTAAAACATAAAACGATTTAATAAGAAACTTACAGTAGCTAACCCCAAAATTACACCCAATTTCGACATACACATCAAAAGTCAAACCAGTCGCACACCGACACCCAAAATTTCCGACATACATATCAGAGGCGAAAACAATTGCACACCTAAACCAAAATTTCCGATCGTACATGCAACCAAATACAAAAACAAAAATCATACCAAATAGATGAAGAACATGTGAAAAACTAAGAGGCAGCCTATAAAGCTGAGAATTAAGTAAGGTTAGGGAGTTATTCAAGCTCTCTTAAGAAATAATTGAGCACATAACCAAGAGATTCCAGATTATCCCATCCCTTCTACTTTGATCCCCAAATGATGCTAAAAATATCATGACTAATCAAGCACAATACTAATGATAATGGTAAAATTGGCATCTTAAAAAAATGCCATGCTTACAAAAGGATACTCTATTTATGTTCAACCACGAAACTGATATATGTTATAAAGAAGTTGAGCTCGTGCGAATTATTTTAAGATATATATCATCAAGAAATAAAAATTACTTACCAAGTTTAAGGTGGGTATTTACACTTGCATAATAGGCAGTTCGAGTGAGGTTATTCTGTTCTCTGAAAAGTAAAATGCAAGAATACTGTCATATGTATTCAAGTTCTAAGCAACCAATAATTAATTCCAATTCATGTATGAGCATCCATATACTTTTTTACAAGACTATAGTCTATAATGTAAACCTCCTCTATTATATAATAATATAAAGAAACATATAAATAAGTTAATGATCTAAATCTCTCAAGGAAAAAAGCCAGAAAGCAGATCAACATAGCAGAATCCATGTTAGGATGAAAGTTAATTACATATATTAACCAATTAAAAATGCAGTTGAGTTCACACACATCATATAAAACCTTTTTAACAAAAGGATAAAACAAATAAATACTCTTGTCTTGACATTAGATAGATAAGTTAAAAAAATATCCAAATTAACAACACAATGAAGATATATTGCATTATATAGGCCATAACTTGCAATACAGAATACCTGATTCGCCCTTCGTCCTAAAGCCATCATAAAGTTGTATGGTTGTATATCACGGTGAAGATAGCCTCTTGAATGCAAAGTTGTATGGATGTATATCATGGTGAAGATGCCTCTTGAATGCATATATTCAACTCTATGTATCATCATAAAGCAAATTCAAGATGACTTATATTTGTACATAGTCATTACAAAATACCTAATTTGCTTTCTAAACCCATCAAAAAGTTGTGTGGTTTTATATCGCGGTGAAGATAGCCTCTAGAATGCATATATCAACTCTATGTATCTTCATAAAGCAAATTCAAGATGACGTATATTTGTAAACAATCATTACACAACGAATTAAAGCAATGAGTTCATGACTATTAAAAATATGGTGTTCTAACATCTTAGGTAATTTTTAGTTTTTAAAACAAAAAATGTTAATGAAAGTAAAATCTTGACACCTAGCTGTCTGGTCCAAATAATAAAATCTACGATCAACAAACCTTGATACGATAGTGGTTAAATGAAAAAGGAGCCCCATGCCTATGTTCAGCAACAACCCATAAGCGACGACAAACAAAACATTAAGCATGAATTTAATAAACCTTTATCTTGGTAAATCGGCACAAAACAACGCCTATACCACGATTTGTAACATCAATAACATGAAACATCCTGAAAAAGAAATTACCCATGAATAAAAGTGACATACATAATCATCAACAAAGTTATAATACAGAAAGTCTATACACGGTTCTGAAAAACAAACCTGAACTATCTCCTTTTTAATGAATGAAATTCGACACAAGTAAAAGATTACATACCTTCTCATTAATCAAGGCATCATAAATAGCTGGACCCAGCTTCAACTACTGTGTTCCCTTAAAAAGTTTGCAATCCAATAAATATGACTTATCTCTTTGACATATCCACCTGTCACACTTGCAGGTTCCTAGGAAGATAGTTTAAGCACCTAAAACCATTTTTTACCAAATTCTCAAATTAAATCAGTAACAAAAATCAATTTCAACGAAGAAAACAAAGGCTAAATATTAATTCTACTTCTCATTCATAAACCTTCTTATTTTCCTTGATACGTAAGCCAATAACCCTACTGAAATTCTCCATCAAGAAATCAATTTTTTTTACTTCTGATGAGCAGTCTTCATGTCCAACCATTGGATAAAATGGCAGCTACAGATAATTATACATGTAGGTTTTGTGTTATGATGACAAGACAGTGAAAGAAATTAGATGATGGTTGGCTAATCTCATGTTAAATCAAGAAATACCTGCATATCTAATTTCTAGTTGTAAGCGGTCCAACAGCAGGCGCAGGGGGCGGCAATGCTGGTGGTGGAATCAATTAATGGAGCCAACTTCCTAATTGCCCAAATCACCACCATCACCACCTAGCGGTCTTGGGAAGAGGCGCCAACATTGCTTGGCTGAGAAGACACCACAATGGCTGGGCGGGTCCAATGGTGCCCAAGACTCTGTGTAGTGCGTGTGGTGTGCGGTACAAGTCAGGGCGGCTGGTAGCAGAGTACTTCCGAGAGCCCTATCGGATTGATTCATAGTTCCGACAGCCCTAATTGGATGAATCAATGGAGGCTGTCGATTCATACTTTCTCATGTATGAATCAATGGAGAAATCAAAACTAACTCTTTAAATCACATTAATTACTTCATATTTGCCTAATCAAACAGAAGTATGAATCAATAGAGGGCTGTCGATTTGAAGAAGAAGAAATTAGGGTTTGAGAAAAAGAAGAAGATGTGCTTACCTAATTACCTGCGATGAAGTTCTGGCTGTCGAACAAAAAATAAGATGTGGAGAATCAAATCAAACTCGTTTTTTTTTTCTTTTTTAGGGATTTTGAGGATTTTGGTCTCAGACTTGTTTAGTTTTGGAGGGATTTTGGCCTTTTGGGCACTTTGGTATCACACTTGTTTCGTTTTTGAAGGGATTTTGAATATTTTTAAAGAAGTCTAAGGTTAGAGACTAATATATTTTGCCGCTCAAGTTAACTTATAATTAAATAAATATAGTGCTATATCGTAAAATCCATAAAAGGATAGTTTAGATAGTGTGGCACATTTAAAGTGCCACTAAATTTATATTAGTGGCATTAAATCTAAAATGCCACTAAAACTATACTAAAACCCTATATTAGTGGCACAAAAGCTAAATGCCACTAAAAACTTTTCCGAATTCGACGAGTAAATAGTCCATTCCAAGTAGAATTTCGTCACGAACAATAATCCATGCTCGGTTTCCAGATTTGACCTCGTTTGACCCTTCAAAAACGTTGACCAGATTCGTCACGGGTTTGACCCGGTTGACTTTCTTTGACTTTCTTGACCCGACACCAAAATTAACGAATAAGTAGTCTATCCCGCAAGATTTTTCTTCACGAACAATACTGTAAGTTCGGTTTTTAAATTTGACATCGTTTGACCATCCAAATCTGTTGACCAGCTTGTTTACCGAGTCGACTCGGTTGACTCGGTGTCGAGTTGACTCATTTCTATCAAAACTCACATCCAAACAATCTAAATCTTCTCTACAACCATTTTCTAGTTAAACATCATCTCAACATCATCATTAGAGGCATTTCCGCCGGCCGGAGGCCATGGCCGCCGCCGGTCGAGCTACCACCGCCACGAAACCACCACCATCATCATCATAACATCACCACACAACTCAGATCTGAATATGCATGCTAAAATCAGAACATAAGAAGAAGATTACCAACTGAGATAAAAGAAAAAAACATGAAAATGGAACCAAAAGCTTACCCATCAGTGGGTTTTTGGTCGCCGGAGTATGAGAGGGGAGCAGCGCCGCCGCTGACGGTGTAACCACGGCTGTGACGAGCGGCTGCCGCCGCCGCTCGACTTATTTACACGCAACCCGATCTCAGAAACGGGAACCAGGTGCGAAGGAAAGGAAAAGGAAAAAGAGGGGAAGAAAAAGGGTAGAAGAATGGAGGTCGCCGCCGTGAACCACCGCAACGCCGCCGGAAAACCACCGTTTGACCACCGCCTGGTGGCCGGATTCTTCGCCGGACTGGTGGCCGGTTCTTGCTTTCTCACGAGAGCTCCCTCTCTCTCTCTCTTTTCTCTAAATGTGTGAATGGGAAATGAGGTAAAGGACAAAGAAGGGTCCTTTTATACTTAGGATTTTTGGTAGAGGGGAATTAAATTAGCAGGTATTATACCGCGTTATCCGAACACGTTAAATACTGATTGTCAAATAAATAATTCACAATAAATCCCGAGTGACTGAAGTATTATAAAAGCCTTTTAAATAGTCTCGGAATACTTAAAATGACAGATTATATATATATAGTCTGATAAATATTCGGTCGAACGGGCGGTATAAAACGCGTATCCGACACGAATCTCGTTTATCTCCATTTCGCGAACCGAATATATTTCCATGACTGTAAATCTCAGTAAACACTTAGAAGAATATTTATAAATTTATAGGGTTGGTAAAGCCATCTTAAATAAATAAATACGTTCTTTTCGGTTAATATCGCGTAACAGTCCCGTTTACCGATTTCATCGTTTCTCGATCCGCAACACCTTGTACTTCATAACGAATCGTTAATATATTTATAACGAATTATCCGGACCTCGAGTATGGATTGGGCCTTTGATGGGCCATAATTCTCTTAATGGGCCTAACGGGCCTAACTGGGCTTACCGAGTCCAGTTTATTAAATGGAAAAATTTCCCCCACGATTTACCAGAATTAACAAGGTGTTACACTTGGAGTCCTGCATCTTATACTTTTCCAGAATCTCATTCACATATTTTGCTTGATGAATGAGAATCCCAGATTCATCTTGTTTCACTTGTAATGCCAGGAAAAAGTTCATCTCCCCTTGATCACTCATCTCAAACTTCTTTCTCATGATATCCTCAAACTCGGTGCATAAATCTTCATTCGTAGACCCGTAGATGATGTCATCCACATACACTTGCACCATAATGATATCATATTTCACCTTCTTTCTGAACAGAGTTTGATCAACCACTCCTCTTGTATAACCATTTTCTACCAAATGCTTCGACAGAGTTTCATACCACGTGCGGGGAGCTTGATGCAAACCATATAAAGCTTTATCCAGAAGATACACATGATCTAGATGCTCTTCATCTACAAACCCTGGCGGTTGAGCCACATCACATTTGGAGGCTCTATCTAGGAGATGAAACAAGAGTACATGCAGAAGTTGATGTCACCTATGCGGCTTCTAGTAGTGACACCTGCTGACACTGGCCAGACCACATTGCTGAGAGGATGATCTCTGTTGATTCTTGTGGTTTGAACATCTGGTACTGAAACAGAAACAGGCAGGTTAGTATCATTAACATTATTATTCATACCTTGGGTTTCAGACTCCTTCTGATCATCATGAGTTTCTGACGATTCTGGAACATCCACAATATCATCCTTATGAGCTGCTGCAAATACACTGTGTCTAACATTTTCAACAGATGGCCTTACTTCAGGAGCTGGAGCAATGACGTCTTCTTCTTCTTCTTCCAGACTAGGAAACATGTTTGAGTAGTTGAAACCTTCAAACAATGATCAATATTAAAAAATCCAGTCCGGTCCAGTTCCAGCATCAGTTGGATTGTCTTCCAACCAGTCAACATTGAATGCCTCAATTATCATTTTGGTGGTTTTGTTGTAGACTCGATAAGCACTATTTGCAGAATACCCGACAAAGTAGCATTCATCAGCCTTTGCTTCGAACTTCCCCACATCAGACTAAATTAGAACCGTGCAAGGACACCCAAATGTCTTGAACTACCTCACCCTTGGTTTTTCTCCATAAATAATCTCATAAGGCGTCTTCTCATGTCGCTTGTTCAAAAGCACCCGATTCTGCACATAACAAGCGGTGTTGATTACTTCGGCCCAAAAGAAAATTGGTAATGTTGCTTCACACAGCATAGTTCTGGCAGCTTCAATGAGTGTTTTGTTTCTTCTTTCAGCAACACCATTCTGTTGAGGTGTGTATGGTGCACTGTACTGCCTTTCTATACGTTTCTCTCCACATAACATATTCAATTCAACATTCTTAAACTGTGTTTCGTTGTCTGATCTTATTGCCTTCACTTTCTTGCTCATCTGATTCTCTATGAGAGTAATAGACTGTTTCACCAGTTCTGGAGTTTCATACTTGTTTGAAAAAAAGAAAACCCAAGTAAACCGAGAGAAGTCATCCACTATCACCAGGCAATATGCAAACTTGCTGATACTTAGTACTTGCATTGGGCCGAAGAGACCCATATGAAGTAGTTGCAAAACTGACGAAATAGAGTTTGTCATTTTAGAACGATGAGGTAACTTGTGCTGCTTCCCCTTAGCACATGCAACACACTTCTCAATTGATGTGAAGTCCTTGATGGGGAGATTTCTATCATGCTCTCCTTTTGCCAGCTTGGTCAGATTCTTCATGTTGGCATGTCCCAAACAACGATGCCATAACAATGCCAGATTTTCATTTTGCTTTGAAATAAGACAGGCCACATCAGATGGCGGAGGATTAACCATGTTAAGAAGATAAGAATTTCCTCGCCTTGGTGTACGCATCAAGATACACTCCTCAGGAATCTTGACTCTAGGCTTGAGAATGATACATTCCTTGCTATTGAACAACACCGAATATTCTCGATCACAAATCTGCGAAACACTGAGCAGATTATGTGATAATTCTTCCACATAATGCACATCTGAGAATGTCAAGCTGCCATTCTTCACCACACCTTTCTTGCTGATCCTGCCACCTACTCCACCAGCAAAGGATACACCTCCTCCATTGAAATCTTGAACCTCTTCCAAAACCGATAAATCTCTGGTCATATGTCGGGAGCAACCACTATCAACGTACCAGAGATTGTTGACAGTTCTTCTTGGCTGTCCGTACATGAATCAAAGATCAGTTAGAGTCGGGTACCTAGGCCATAACAGATCTGGGCACACCCTTGGAGTCAATGTAATTGACTAATTTAAAGGACATTCCTGATTTTGGTTCAGTTGCACTCAAACTTTGAGTGTTGACTTCTGGTTTCCACAATGTGTGTTTCTGAAGTTTATACACATCAGTTGATCTCTTTACAGGTGTAGGTTTCTTTTGTGGAGATGTGACCTTTTTATCTCCATGTTTCTTAACAGGTGTCCACTCAAGTTTCAATTTTGTTTGAACAACTTGTTTTGTTTGAGGAACATCTTTTGATTTTGAAACCTGTTTCTTAACCTTTGTTTTACCTTTAGGTTGAGAACACCCTTTTGTTTTGGATACCTGTTTTTCAACAAGTTCAAATTTCATCTTATCTTTTCTTTGATAAACTCCTTTAGGTGTGTAGGTTGGTTTTGGAGTTTTGGCCACATTCCATTTTTCATCAACAGGCTTCGTCACTGGAGTTTTAGTGTTTAAAACCTTAGATTGTTGAGTCTCCATTGGTTTTGAAGTTTGCTTCCCCTGAGACAAAGCTTGCTGTTTCTGATTTTTATTTCCACCTGCCATCATTTTCTGCAGCATACTAGTCCGTTGGTTTTGCGGATAGTATGGTTTATAAGGTCTGTTTAAACAATTTGCAGCAAAATGTCCTGGTTTTCCACATTGAAAACAATTCATGAGTCGAGGCCCATTCACATGACTACAGACATATGAACGCCTTGGGTAAGACGACTTCCATTCAGGCTTATCATCCCATTTGTGTATCAAATGTTTTGGAACTTTCTTAGGTTGTGTAATTAAACAAAATTGTTCCGATTTTGATTTGTTCGTTCTGTTAAAAGTAGACACAACTTGAGGATAAGAAACAAATTCTTTGGGTTTTGACTCACGACCAGCTTTAGTATTAGGCACACGAATTTTGAAACCATTAACTACTTCATTAGAATTAGAAACACATTTTGATGACCTAGGTAACATCAATTGTTTTGACTTGGACGCATTAAGTTCAGACACAAATGCTAAAACATCGTCCTTAGGTAAATCAGAAATAAATCTACTAGACTCATGACACTCTTTGACTCTCACACATTCAGCATCCTTTCCAGAAACATCTTTGATCCTTACTTCATCTGCACAAGAAACAAAAACGTCAGAAGCACTAACATTATCGTTTAATGAGTCCTGGGATGGACCCGATTCACAAGTGACTGTCACTGATCTATTCTGATTACCCAAACCATAGGTCATATGTTTCTCATTTTCTAACTCCTCTTCTGTCATGGGTTTCACACCAACCAAAACACTATCTATGGGAGGTCCTGCTTCATGCATTTCTGATTCAGTTCTATCTACCTGATTCTCCTCATAAATTATACCTATTATATCTCTAGACACAGGTTGGGGAATATTATTCTTATTCTTCTCAGAAAAGCTAATTCCTATTCCTCCTTTATCCTTACCAAATCTAACATCTGTGATGCAGTTGGACAAAGCCTTACCAGCCTCAAGAATTCTTTTGTTTCTCATTTTATTCACATCTAATTTCACTTGCAACTCGTTGTTCTGATGTTTAAGTTTATCTACCTGCTTTCTAAGCTCAGCTATTTCTAACTTAGCCTTGTCATACAGGACAGACTTCTGAGTGGCAAGAGCTTGGTATTTTTCTATATCTAGTTTCTATGCTTTGACTTTCTCCTCACTTTTTGACCATCTACCCTTAACCGAACTTCTAGAACATTGCATATCAAAGAATTCTATCTCACTATTTTTCCAAAGTTGTCTAAGGCCAGGAATTAAACGAGCACAAGTGGGATTAGTACATACCTTTGTGTTGTCGACTTCGACTGCAAATGCTTCCTTGTTTTCAACCAGGTTCTCTTCTTTTCTTCTGACTTTTCCTTTGTGACCATAAATGCATGTTCCTCCTCATCATTATTCTCCATCTGAGCAATCATAGTACCTGTCAGACCGAGTTCGCTTACCTGCGACGCCCATTGATACTCTCCACAGTACTGCATAACCAAAGCCTTTGTCTCTGCTTTCCCTTTGCCATCTCCAGCTTTCTTCTCTTCTGGTTTCTCCCTTTTTGGCTTGGTACACTCTCTTGCAAAGTGCCCGTACTCATCACAATTGAAACATCTAAGCTTGCTCTTATCAAAACCCATCCTTATCTCGTCCTGATCCTTCCATACATTCCTTCCAGTTTTTGCCATAAACTTCTTAGCGCGGAAAACTGCCATTGTCATTTGCCAGGAAACATCAAGCATTTCCACATCTTCAGGGTTGATCTGGTTCAGTTCTCCTGACAGCATATCAGTAGGCACCAACGTTCCAGCCATAAGTGCATGGTAACTGTTCATAAATCCCATTCCAAGGGCAAAGTTGGGATCATTGGTAGCATTAGCTTCATCAGCGTTGACCATTCCACTAGAACTTGCTTGAGATCTTACCACGAATGCAGTTGAATTTCTGTTAGCACTTGAATCATTTCCAGATGAACTTCCAGCTTGCTTTGACCCTACTTCTTCAGATAAGAGAGCCTGATTCAGTTTTCCTGCCATACTGAGTGAACTTAAATGATTCAGCTCTCTCTGTTTATCATCAATCAGCTTTGACTTCAGTTTGTTAATAAGCTCATCAACAGTTAACTCTTCTAGCTTGTTGTTATCTTTGATAATTGAAATGTTGGTATTCCAGTTCTTGGGTAAACTGTTCAAGAGTTTCAGATTCTTATCCTCCTGTTTGGGTTCAACTTCATAGCTTGACATTTCAGTAATTAAGGACACAAATCTTTGAACTTGAGCTTCAAATGACTCTCCTTGAATGTGATTGAACAAGTTGAACTTCTTCTTCAGTATCTGTTTACGGCTTACCTTGATATGGGGATTTCCTTCATATGCCACCACCAGAGCATCCCAGAGTTTCTTTGCAGTCTTGTACTTCTTTTAACCCTTGCGCAATCTCCGGTGTCAAAGCCATAGTCATGATAGCATACGCTCTTTCATCCTTATTACATTTTTCCCAATCATCATCCGAGTATTCTGCTTCAGTCTTTACCACTCCAACCTTTCCTGCTTCAGTGTGAGTAGGAATAAATGGTCCATTAACAACAGATCTCCAAAGTCTCAGATCAACACTTTTCAACTGGTTCTGAAATTTGTATTTCCATTCAAGGAAGTTATCAGCAGATGTGAGTCTGGGAGGACGGGTAGTCGATCCAATCTCAAAGTCCATGACGAAGGCTTAGAAAAAAAAATTAAAAACAATGTCCAAATCTGTTTCCGATCGTAAACACCTGTTTACGATTTTGACACGCAAGCAGACCGTAAACGCCGATTGTAAACACACCCCGGGTCATAAACAACGTCGTAAACCCGATTCCGATCGTAAACGTAGTCGTAAACACACAAAGCTTGGATCTTGAAGTCGTAAACAACGTATAGAATCGTAAATGAGGTCGTAAACGTCGTACAGATTCGTAAAATCGATCGTAAACTCTCAAAAATCCAGTCTTAAAGTCGTAAACTCATTTTTAATGAAGAACACCGATCGTAATCTTCAAGAGCAGCCCAGAAACGATCGTAAACACCCAGAACAGCAACAAGCTAACACTTTTTCCAGCTAAACACTCGAATCCAATATCGGGGAACCTCGAATCAGATGATTCTTAGCTCTGATACCAATTGTTGGTCCCGAAACAACAATCGTTCACGATATCGTAAACATAAACAAGTGCGGAAACCTTTTTTGTGTTGGAACTAAAATTTGTATGACTGACGCCATCAAATCTGTTTACCGAAGCATTCGACTGAAGAATCCATGTGAATTGATTTAGAGACTGGGTTGTGATGATCGAGGCTTGCGAGATTGGACTGAAGACCGTTTTCTGGAAAAGTCGACCGTTCGGGTCAACGGTCAACGTAAAAGTCAACGGAAGATCGGTTCGAGCGAGTCAAGCTTCGGATTAATTAAATCAACTTTAATTTAATTAATATTTCATGTTATTTCATTTACTTGTAATTTTTGTTCATTTATGTTTTCTGTTGTTAGTCACCCTCACTATATATATAGTCAGTGTTCCCATTAAAAAAAAAAAAAGAAGTCTCCAAATGTGGAGATGATGATTTTCTTGTAGAGTGAGTCATGGATTTCTAGAGAGAGAGTGTTTGTCATGATTTCTTGATTGTAATCATTTGATTAATGAAATCATTTGATTGATTATCATCTTTCTTGTATGATTTCCTAGATTCATCTCCATCATCATCTTCTTTAGGGGTTTTTGAATCCGACCCTCGTTCTCGCTCACGATCGGGATTCTCGTAGTGAAAATCGGTCTGACAATTGGTAATAGAGCCATGTTCTTCATTTTTGAAGTTTTTCTCAAAATGGAGAAAATCTCATATGAGTTGTCAATTTTGGATGGATTTGCTTGTTGTTTGAGTTGATTCTTGGTAGAAATCACTCAAGAAACACAATGGTTCACTCGGATTTCTGTAAAACTCAAGAAAAATAGTCGGATTTTCGAGATTCAGCCAAGAACAGTCGCATTTTCTTTAAGTTTGTTCTTGAAAAATGTTTCCAAATTTGTTTTTCTGTTGATTACTTGTTAAAATTGATGAATGGCGAGATTTATACACATAAAACCGAAACTATACGCACTGATTTTTCTCAAAAACATCAAGTAATGAAGATTTTAGAAGCTAAAAGTGGTGGTTTTTGGTGTTCTTCACATAATCTTACTATTCCATCAAATTAGGTCATTTAGAGTGGTTTTTGGAGTTTGTGTCAGTTGAGTAAAGTATTCCTGCATGAATTTCGAACCAATTGGTGATATTAAACATTGGTTTTGTCAACATTGATTTTTGAAATTTGAAATCACTCAAGAACAAGCTGTTCAAATTTTGGCTAAGTCTGGAAATTTGATTTTTCAAAGTTTTTGCTCAAATCTCACTTGTCAATGACTAATTAAGTTTGTATATGTTTTTGAATGTAGGATTTGTGTGAATTCAAGCATTCTACAAGCATTTGAGCATTTTGAACCAAGTGTTCAATCCGTCCGAACCGTTAGTCAATTTAGCAAGTTTGTGCTAAATTTTCGTGTTTCTCACTTCCAATGGCTGAAGGCAATCAGTTTACTCCTGTCATGCAAGGTCACAATCTTCCTCCAAAACTAATGGGTGCAAGTGACTTCGATGATTGGAAAGGGAAGTTTGTGTTGTTTCTGGAGTATGTTGATTATGATCTTTTGACTTCAATCGTTGAAGGTCCGGCTGTGTTTGAAATTAATGAAGCTACTGCTACTGGCGCTGCTGTTTGGATAAGCTGATTCCTGCTGAAAGGGCACAAAGGAAACTCAACATGCATGCTTTGTGTTGTATAAAGATGGCATTGAATGATGACATGCTACATCAATTTCGTGAGGCTACTTTAGGACATGAGATCTGGGTTGGTTTGGAGAAAAAGTATGACGGAAATCCGGCTACAAAGGAGAGAAGACTTGAGAAATTGAAATTGGCTTTTAACACCTTCGCACATAGAAGTGGAGAGTCGTTTGAAACACACGTCAACCGCTTCTGCAGAATCATTACCGAAATGACTACCAAGAAAATTCGCCCTGACTCTGGAGATATCATAAGGAAAATCCTGCATTCCTTTCCTCAGGAATTTGCCTCATATGTCACTTACCTGATAGAAAGTACCAATCTGACTCAGGCTGACTATCTGGATATGATAGACAAGGTGAGAGACTATGAAGTAAGAGCGGTTGAACGTAGTGGTAAGTCACTTATGGGAAATGTGACTACAAGGGGCTCATCTTCCTCAGCTCCTAATGCTGCATTTGCTGCTTCTGTTTGTGAGGAGAATTACTAGTTTTCCAACTCATCTGGCTCTACACTGCCTGCTGCTGCTTCATCTCCTTTACCAGTTGTTATCCAAACTGAAGTATTTGCATCTCATGCCACTCATCAACCTTCAAATGTCACATATGTTCAACAGCCACGGTCTGGGTTCGTGGTTCAGCAGTCAGCACCAATTTCATTTAACAACACCAGCTTGGACCAAGACTTATGCAATGCTTTCCTGGCTTGCATGAACTCTCAAATGTCTGGAAACATTGAGACAATGTCTGTTTGTCAAGAAGATCATGACCAAATTTCTGCTGATGATCTGGAAGAGATCGACATCAAGTGGCAGATGGGTATGATAGCTGCTAGAACGAGGAAGTTCTTTAGAAAGACTGGGAGGAAGTTGTTCCAATCTCCTTCAAATGCCAATATTGGGTTTGATAAATCCAAAGCTCAATGCTTCAACTGTCAAGAGCTTGGACATTTCGCACGTGAATGCCCAAAACCTAGAACGTGGAATGCTCCTGCAAGCTCGGGTGGAGGTAATCAGGCTTTTCAGAAACAACCTGGAAATGGAAACCAGTCATATCAGAAGTCAAGCAGCTCATCCTATCAGAAACCTGTTGGAACCTGGAGGATGGTGATAACACGAACACACGAACCGAAGAACAAGATCACAAGTGAAGCTACAGAAGCAACATGTATTTTGGTATCTATGTTTTTGAACATTTCGGTTTGTAATAACTTAGTTAATGTTGAACTTTGAATACTTACATTGTATGTTTGCTTATTATCTTATGTTGGTTCAGCTTGATTTACAGAAGCAACATGTATGTTTGTTTGGTTGTTCAACACTTAGAATATTTTTCATGTTTGAGTTGTTCTTAACGATCAGGAAAATTTACTCTTAACGATTTGACCCATGTGTGCTTGACGATCTGCCAACAAAGGTCTTAACGACTTGAGTGTATTAGCCTTAACGACTTGCATGATAAATATACTTAACAATCTGATTGTGTTCTCTTTAACAACCTGCCTCCTCTTAACTACTTAACGATTTGCCTCTTATGCCTTAACGACTTGCCTTTGTTATGCTTAACGATCTGATAGTCTGAAAGAGCTTTAACGACTAGATACTATGGTCTTAACGATCTGACTATTGGTTAACGATCT
>JBCNJP010000013.1:22923872-22952872 GCA_039602395.1 Deinandra increscens subsp. villosa | reverse complement strand
TGTCTTTCTCAGATGGCAGAAGAGATGCTTATCGAAGACATAAAGTATGAACAGGATCATTGTATGCCGGCGTATCTGGAAGACCCGCCAGAAAAACATATGGAGCTATTCTACTCTCTGGTTGCTGGGATGAACACTTGTAAAATCAACCATGCCCTGAGGACGAATGTACTCATTGATGAGATGCTGGTCAGAGAGTTCTGGGGTACTGCTAGAGTCAATGCTGATAAGACAAGGATTACCGCAACTGTTCAGAACAGACAAGTTGTGATTGAAGAAGAAGATATCAGACAAGGGCTAAACATTACTGATAAAGCCACTGATCCAATCACATATCCGAAGGAGGTAGTTCTAGCAGGTGCTCAGTCGATGGGATACGAAGGGAAGTTTCCACCAATCTTTAAGAAGCTTCTGCCACACTACTGGAGGTGCCTGGCACATTACATGCAGAAGTCATTTCTTGGGAAGAGAACGAGCTTCGGCCAGTTAAATCAACTTCATGGAACAGCCTTCGTAGCATTGGCCTTAGATTGGGATTTCAATTTCTCAAGGATGATGCTAGTTGATTGGATAGGCAATGCAGAGCTGAGTGCCAGAGAACAGTTTCTAATGACTCCAAGGTTTGTTCAAATGGTGGTGATGAAGAAATACCCAATGATTGAGGAGAGGGTCGAGAAACTGGATGTGAAGGTGATGGACATTGGGGTATTTGGCTTGCAAACCCAAGATAGAAAGGGTAAGCATAATTTTGAAGGAAGACTTGAATGGGCAAAGAGGGGTGCGTTCCCAGAGGTGGCAAGGGAACAAGAGTTTGATGAAGATGAACCTGAAGCTGCTGTGCCTAATGTTAATGAATCCGTTGCAGAAGAACAAGACATAACAGCAACTCCGGCTGTTTATGTACAAGAAGATGATGAAATAATACCCTCCGATGAAGAGAATGTAATGGATGATATACTTGCTGGCCAGGAGATTACTGATGATGATATCTATGGGAATCTGGGGCCCTTTAACCTTAAAAGGTCAAGGGATGACATGATCGGATCATCAGGCAGTGATACAACCCCTCCTGAGCTGAATCTGGATGTTGAAGATGTTCTTGAAGAACCAATTCCTGCACGTGAACCTTCTCCAAGAAAGAGGTCAGATCCAAGAAGCATCAGATTCAAGCTTTCAAAGACAAGCTCAAGCATTTTGTTAGTACATCCAGCAGGGCCCAGTTCTGAGGGTCC
This sequence comes from Deinandra increscens subsp. villosa, assembly GCA_039602395.1. NCBI lineage: Eukaryota > Viridiplantae > Streptophyta > Magnoliopsida > Asterales > Asteraceae > Deinandra > Deinandra increscens. The sequence continues at coordinate 22,951,640 of JBCNJP010000013.1, read as the reverse complement.
CAGTACTCAAGAAGAAACAGCTGCTGAAAATGTTCAAGATCAACCTGCTCCTGCTCAGACTGAAACTCCTCTTCTATCCGAACGTAGCCCAGTTCGAGAAGAAGGACAATTTATAGAGGTTGATCATTCTTTCGCTGTACCAAGCCCAGTGAAAGTGAGCGCTGCTCCTGTGATAAGTCAGCCAACAGCTATTCCTAGCTTCAGTCCCTTCCAAGCTGTTGAACTTCCAATTGATTTGAGGATAAGCACTGATCCTCATATCAGCTTTTTGATATCTCAGAATCGATTCAGAGAAAATGAGATAAAGGCGCTGAAGGATGAGAACAAGAGGATGAAAGAAAAGGAGGTGGCAGATAAAAATAGAATGAAGTGGCTCTATGAGACTTTGATGGATCTTAAGAAGAAATTTACTGACTTGAAAAGTGTCGTGGAGTCAAAATCTTCAAGTGCCCCTGAACAAAGTTCATCACAGGGTGTGCAAGGTGCTGATGAAATGAATGAAGACGATGGAGATGAAAATATTGAGATGTCTGATTATGCCAGAGGAGGAAGAGTGATCTCCAAAGCTCCTGAAGGCCACGACAACTGGTTCCGAGATTTCTTTCAAGGACCAGCCCCCACTCAGTACTCTCTTGATCTTGGAGGAAGCTCATTAGACAAAATGGGGAGTTGTGAACCCATCTTATGCTGGCATTACGACACCGAGAATAAATTATTTGCTGTGATCCGTGAAGGCTATAGTCCAGTTGAATATTATAGAACCCGTGCACAATTCCATTCTTGGACTGAGACTGAGATCAGAAATCTGCTTCGAGCTCCCTACATAAACAGATGGAACAGCCCTGACGGACACCTTATCAGAAACAATCTGTTGAGCCATCAAGAAAATAACTTGAAAATTTTGAGCTTAAGCAAGTAAAATGGATCCAGACTGAAACTGACCCAGTGACTGGGCAGTCCATTGGTGAAGCAAGGAGGCCACCCACCAAGCGTACAAGGGTTATAAACATGTTGGACGAAATTGAAGATGGTACACTGGTCAGGAATTTTGACTGCTGGTGTTATGATCCGACAACACATGAAGTGGTGGTGCTCTGCAAGCCGATGAGGCAATTCCGATTCTACGATCCGGTGGATCTGCTAAGATTTGGAGAGAGAGACATCAAGCTCCTATCCTCCCAACCTATTCTCGGGGATGAAAACGACATGGAGAATGCTATACGGGTTGGTATCTTTCATGGAACAGCAAATCGGATAGTGGAAAACGGATGGTGGTCCAACAACGTGCAGAACACATTCAGATTTGATCTGCTGCTGCCGTAGGTGGTCTAATGATTCATGCCTAGGGGAAGATTGTTGGGCTAGATATATTTAGAGGCATGAACATTAGTATTGGGCTTAATTTAGTTTGTTTATAGGCCATGTGGGTCATTTAATTGTTTATGATTGGGCTTATTCATGTTTATGATTGGCCTTGTATATGTATGAGGTGGTATAAATACCACCTCATGATTTCGTTTTTTCCAAGCATTGAGATTACAAGTTTACGATTTCTTAAAAGGAGTTCTAGTTTACGATCAGCCTTTCATTGCTTCAATAGTAGCCGTTTTCATTCAAGACTTCATCTTTTTCATAGATCTAGTCTATTCTTCTACTATTTGTTATTGAATCGATCTTATAGGAGGATTCCGCACTCGTGTTTGATTTGATATCGTGTGTTTGGGAGATTTTCGGACTTACAAGTTCACTTCCCCTCTTTTAAATATGTCCTTTGGGAGAGAAAACATGTGGTAAACATTTAGATTTTGTATTTTTGTTATATCATTTGATTAGTCATGTACACACATAACATATTTAAAAGTCCTTAACATATCAAACAATTAATAGAGGCTTAACGAGGAAATATTAAGTAGTACTACTGGATCTAACAAACCCCACCCGCATTAGTTGGAGGTTGAACAGGTGTAATGATTGTCCTAAACATCTTACCATTGTTTGTGTTAGACATGGTGGAAAGGCATAACGCATAATATTCAGCTTCGGTAACGAAACGCATAGTGACATGAACTATAGTCTAGCCAGATATCGATATAACTATATTTACATTTCTGCAAAATTTGAACTTATGTTTTGTATAAACTTTTGAACTCACCAACCTTTATCTTGGCACATTTTAGCACATTTCTCTCATGTAACTAAGGTACAGAGCACGATTAGGACGTATGCATCTCACTTGGGTCTTTGAAACCACTAAAACATTTTTGGTTTATTATTTACATTAGTTTGGGCGCTTTTTTTGCACAAAACTTTACTTTACATTTACGTTTATGCTTTCGCAAAGATTGAACATTTTTTGACTCATGTGAATAAGTAACTCTACGTATTTTCAAAAACTCATTAGTGGTCGTTTGTATGCCTAATGACTCGATCCTGGTTTATCAAGCACCTCTCAGTAAACTCCATCAGTGGAATTTAAAGGTGTGACACGTAACTCCTCCAACTCATGCAAATAAAAGAACTTCTCAACTTGCAAATGACATGCCTTATCTTAAAATATCCTAAATGGCGTGGTGCCTGTAGTTGTCTTGTAAGTCATACAGAAGGCCCACAATGTGTCATACACTTTCTCAGCCCAATCCTTGTAGTGTTTCCCAACCGTCCTCTCTAGGATACTTTTGATCTCGTGATTCATGAAATTGACCTACCCATTCGTCTGAGGGTGATAAGGTGTAGCAAGCCTATGGGTGACCCCATATCGCAGTATAGCCCTCTCCATATATGAGTTACAGAAGTGGGTGTCATAATCGCTAATTAGTGTCGTAGGCACTCCAAACTTCGCAAACAGCTACCTAGAAAATTTCACAACCACTCTGACATCATTAGTGGGTAAGGGTTGAGCCTCCATCCACTTAGAAACGTAATCCAAAGCCACCAGAATGTACCACTTCCCGTAATATGATGGAAACAGCCCCATAAAGTCAATACCTCAAACATCAAATATATCGCACACTCTAATGCTCATCTGGGGAAACTCGTCTTTCCTATAAAGACTTCCTGCATGATGGCAGTTGTCACATTTACTGATCATCACATATGAATCTCTAACTATCATAGGATAATAGAATCCTAACTCAAACACCTTTTTCTAGGTGAAGGGTGTTGCGTAGTGTCCTCTCACTAGGCCCTTGTTACAATGCCTTAAAATCTGAGGTGCCTCATTCCCATGCACATACCTCCTAAATACAGAGTTAGCTCCAATCCTATACAGATAAGGATCCTCCCAAATGTAGAGTCTAAACTCAACAAAGAATCTCCTCTTTTGCTGATATGAAAGTCCTTTCACTAGGATCACAGTCAACAGATAGTTTGCATAGTCAGCGAACCATAGGCAGTCTTCATCATCTCTCACACGCACATACTCCACCGACTTGTTGGGGAAATGTTTATTTATGGGCTGCCCTTTGAATCCCTAATCCTCAGAATTCTAGCTATAATCACGAGAGGTGATCGACCGCTACATCTTGTCCCCTTTCTTATCACATATTTTAATGTCGAAATCTTATAGTAAAATGATCCACCAAATGAGACGTGCCTTTGCATCCAGCGTACTAAAGAGATACCTAAACGTTGCATGATCTATATAAACCGTCACCTTGGACAAGATAAGATACGTTAGAAATTTATCAAATGAAAAGACCATAGCTAAGAGCTCCTTCTTAGTTGTGGTGTAGTGACCCTACGTATCATTCAGGGTCTTGTTAGCGTAGTAAATCATTTGGAAGTGTTTGTCTTTCCTTTGTCCCAAGATAGCCCTCACTGCAAAATTTCTCGCATCACAACTCAGCTCAAACGGTTGCGTCCAGTCAGACGCAACCGTGATGGGTTTGTTCCCCAACTTCTCTTTTAACAAATTAAAATCACTCAACATAAAGTTGAGTGGACACTACGTCAATATTGGCCTTTGGCCAGGAAAAAAACATGACCAAAGGTCTTTGGCCACTTTTTTTTTTCATTTCAATCTATTGATACATGGTTCCTGATCGTCATGTGAAGTATCAGGTACAAGACAAAACATGCAAGTATATTATGGTCTGAACTCCCAGCTAATTCTGAGTTCGGACAAGTCCGAACAGGTCTGAACCTAGAGTTCGGACCATCAGGATTTCTCATGTATAAATAGCATGTTGTGTTTTGTATTTAGAAGCTTTTGAGCATTATTCATATCTGCGTACTTTGTTGTCTCAGTGGTCTAATACAAGTCTATTGTATTTACTCCTTGTGTTCTTTCTTGTTTTACATAGATTTCATAACGACTAAGGAGACGATCTATCGCTCACGCATTTTCACAATCGACACCAATGGTCTTGTCATCGTATGTATCACACGGACACGTTAGAATAACAGTGTCTGAAGCCACCTAGATACGTGGGTAAAGGGTACCTATATTTATTGTTGTAATCAAACAATTCTTTCAAAAAGCGTGGCCAAAGGGTCCCAACGACAACATGTGTTTGTTTAACGGGGCATTTGGTATTATATAGTCACATATATTTTTGTTTATCCATAAATATATTGAAAATACGTGGCCAAAGGGTTGGTGAAATCATATATGTTTTTCCAATACGTGTGGCCAAAGGGTGGCAACGGCCACGTGAAAATATCAAAAGTGTGGCCGTTGGTATTGTATGGTCACATATATTTGTGTTTTAGACACATATGATAGAAAAAAACATGGCCAAATGGGTTGTTGAAATTGGATATGTGCTCCTAATACGCTTGGCCAAAATTTGGCAATGAGCACGTGAAATATCAAAAGCGTGGCCTTTGATATTAAATAGTCACATACATATATATCTTTTAGCCACTTCATTTGAAAAAAAAAATATCGCTATACACTAACCTTTGGTGACACATAATGATTGTGATTTTATGTGGCCATTCTTTACTAATAAGTGTGGTCGTTGGTACCCTTTAGCCACACTCATTTGGACAATATGCAATTTAAGCATTATTTTAATTAATAAAAAAATTTAATAAATTAAAAAAAAAATACTACATATTAACATAATAAACCCAAAAATCAGATGATTTATTAACAATAATAAATAAAAATTAACGAGTGCATACAATTTATAACACAAAACAAAATTAAACAAAATTACACTAAACACAAGCATTATTCTCAATGTAATTTTCGATCCCCGAAGAAAACTACCACGTGGTCTACATCTTCAACCTATTGATTTGAGCTGAATTAGGACCATGATTTATTTTCTTCCTACAAAAAATGTAGTTAATTAGCTTATGGAAATTGAACAGAATATATAATTAAACCAGTTTTCAAATACTTACATTTTCCTTTACCACCGCTTTTGATATAGACTGATGAGGAGTCTCATCTGTTTCAGTACTTTGGGCGAGGTCCTATTCAATTGATATGCGGATGGACATTAGATATCCGGAAGAACTTAAAATATCCGAATAAACATTAAGAATCAGGATAAACATCACATTAACTTCCGGATCAACTTAATAGTCAATTCAACTTTATTTGCTAATTCTATTTTGACCTTTTTTCCTACAATCCTAGCTAGCCCATGTATTTGAGGTACCAAAAGACATTAAAACGGGAGTACATCAACTTTTCTAAAAGATTAATGTGAAACTAACAGACAGAATGAAATTGGCAAATACTTACCTTTTCCTTTTCCACCGTTAAGACGAGGTTGACCGGCCACCGATTTCATGTCCTACAAGTGAATTAGTTAGTTTATGGAAATCAGCAATCACATGAAAAATAATATATAGAAGATGATGAATTTGACCAATACTAAAAGTTGTATGTATGTCAGCACAATTACTACTCTGGTTAGATCCAACATAATTACCCACAGAATTTACCTAGAAAAATGTTTTTGAATTGGTAAAAAGTATATGTAAATAGGTAGTTGGTAACAATAGAATTAAGTTTTGATGTGTACCTCTGTACACTATTTAAGTTGTTGTGGTAACGGTGTGCCAAGTGCAGCCCGACGAGCTATAAGTAGATCAATTTTTTTTTTCGATACTGCCATCCTCAATGAGAGGGCCTTAACTTCTTCATTTTTTTTTTATCACGCAGAAGTCTCTCTTTTTTAGGTTCCAACTCAAGTTTTTCCAAGTGATCAAGTTTCATGGAACCATCATTGATCTTTGTGAAATTAACATGATGAAGTTAGATGCCTTAATTTTAACAAAGTAAGCAAAAAAGAAAACAGGAAATAAAGTTTGAAATTCACACAATGTCTCAAATGCTTTTTATCCGCTATGACCTTTTGACCTAAATACTCTTGTATTCCCCCATTTAGCATCCCTTCATTTACTCCATATAAAAGAATGAGAGTGGATTTCAAAAATTGCAATTTCTTTATTATATACTTTTCTAACATGCTCCTACAGATATGTAACAAAGTATACAAATAATTAACGTTAATATTTATGCCGCATAAAATACTTATAATTTTCTGGATTGAAGTACCTAGAAAGTATGCAAAAAAATGAATGGGATGAAGTTCCCAAAATGTAGCAGATGTAAACGTGGACTTCACCTAAATATTCTTCTATTCTGGATTGAAAAACCAAGAAACTATAGGGGATATCAACAATTGTAATTTGTTTATTTTGTACTCTTCTAACATGCTCTTACAATCATGTAACAAAGTAAATGAATAATAAAGCAGAAAATGAATGGGATGAAGCTCCCAAAATGTTGCAGATGTAAACGTGAACTTGACCTAAAAATTCTTTTATTCTGGATTGAAAATTAGAGAGGATTTCAACAATTGAAATGTGTTATCAAACGAAATTTTTATCGATCTGTAACTATAATTTTTCAAAAATAAAGGGATAAAAAATTAAACATATATCAATAATAAACAAAAAAAAAATAGATTTAAATTAATGAGATGGAACAAATTGACACTTACCAATTTCTGGTCAGATTGGTCCACTAAAAAGCATGGGAAGTCTGCAGAATCGCTAGCGCTTTCATATTAATGGTCTATTGAAGCTCCTGCTTTCATCACTATTTGGCGGTCAACGTCCATGAGTTAAAATTAATGATGAATAGATAATGCAAGATGAAAATGAGAGGGTTGGGAAAAGACCTAGGTATCGATGATGGTGGAGCTGGAGACGTTGAATTGGAAGTTTTTGGTGAAAGTGAGGGGAAAAAGTATCTACTTAAGGCTCAATAACTAGATTAGGTTTGAAATTTTGGGTGAAATTTGAGTAAATGGTGGGAAAGTTGAATATTTGGATGAAAGTGTTTAAAATGGTGGGAAACGTTCAAATGCAACGAATTAAACCTGATTTGCAAAATTAATGAAAGAAACAATATGTATATTAAGTAACATGAATGAAAATAATTAATCCAAACTACACATAACTAAACCAAACATAAACATAAATAATTAAATGTCTTAACGTGGTCGGGCCTTCCAAAAACAAATTACAACTCCCATGCGTTATTGACGGGATCAGGCAAGTACAAAAAAACCGTGACATTATTGTATAAGTTAAAAATTAAATAAAGTAAATTTAGGTTAATTAGGCCTAATTAGGACCAGTTAGGTCAATTAGGTCCAATTAGGGTCAATTGGTGTCAATTAGGTTCAATTAGTGTCAATTAGGACCAATTAGTGTCAATTGTGATCATTTAGGGTCTATTACGACCAGTTAGGGTTAGTTGGTGTCAATTAGGTCCAGTTAGGGTCTATTAGGACCAGTTAGGGTCAACTGATGTCAATTAGGGTTAATTGGTGTCAATTAGAGTCAATTGGTGACAATTAGGACCAATTAGGGTCAATTGGTGTCAATTACGACTAGTTAGAGTCAATTGGTGTCAAATAGGACCAGTTAGGGTCAATTGGTGCCAATTAGGACCAACTAGGGTCAATTAGGACCAGTTAGGGTCAAATGGTGGTAATTAGGACCAATTAGGGTCAATTAGGCCCAATTATGGTCAATTGGTGTCAATTAGGACCGCTTAGGGTCAATTAAGAGGCAAGACTGGAGCTTATATGATGGGTTCGAATAAGTTTCGAAAGTTGGTGGTGGAAAAGTTTTTACATGAAAATGAATTTGAGAAGCTAGAAAATGAGTTTATTCATCTGGAAATGAAGGGGTCAGACTACATGACGTATATTAACAGGTTCAATGAGCTGCTGAACCTGGTCTCTCATATGGCCAAAGAAGAGGAGACTCAAATCTTTCAATTTTTGTATGGTCTGAGCCCAGTGATAAGGGCTAATGTGAGAGCTTCCCGACCTCGTACCCTGAAATCTACAGTGAATTTGACTGGCACTTTATGTGATGAGTGAAACCACTAATCTAGGAGAACGAATGAATCATCAGGGCACCATAAGAGGTCTGAGGGAAAGAGATGGGACCGCGATCAAGATTGCAGTGATAAGAAGGCGGGCAGAGATGACCAGGTAGAGACCTTCAGGGGAGAAAATCCTACATGTTATAAGTGCAATACCGTTGGTCACTTTTTAAACTAGATCACAAAGCCTAACACATGTTACAACTGTGGTGAGAGAGGACACAGGCTTGCTGACTGCCCAAAACCCTAGGATGCTACTCAAGACAGAAACATGGGCAGAGATGGCGGAGGTCCAAAAGGTAAACCTCGCCTATTTATCATGTCTGCTGAAGAAACTCATAATAGTGATGATGATATATATGATCTGTTCTCCGTGAACAACATGCTTAGTATATTATTTGGCTCTGGAGCGAATAGGAGTATCGTTGCTACTTCGTGTATACCCAAATTAAAGATAGACCCTATGTAGTAGAAATCATTAGCTGACAAGAAATCAGTATTCCCAAAATTATTAGAAATTGCCAACTAAGGATAGGTGATGCCTTTTTTGCTCTCGAACTACTACCTATAGCCTTGAGTGAATTTGACATTGTACTTGGTATGGTTGACTCGATATCGAGCCAAGATCCACTGTGATGAGAAAATTATGGAAGTAGAATCATCAGATGGAAAGATTCACACTATCGTTGGAGATCGCCAAGCACGACCTTTAAAGCTATTCTCTATACTTAAGGCGGGAAAGTGCATGAAAAAGGAATGCCATGCTTTCTTGGCAAACCTCGTGGAGGTCGCTAGGGAAGGCAAGATTGAAGACGTTCTAATAGTCTCGGAGTTTGCTGATGTATTTCATGACGAACTTCCGAGATTTCCACCAGAAAGGCAGGTGGAATTCCAAATTGAGCTTACACCAGGAACAACACCGATAGCTAAAGAGCCATATCGACTTGCGCCATCTGAAATGCAGGAACTAAAGAGCCAACTGCAAGATCTTATAGAGAAGAGATTTATCCGGCCTAGTTCATCCCCATGGGGAGCACGCGTGTTGTTTGCAAAGATAAAGGACAGGTATTTGCGCATGTGCATTGACTACCGTGAACTCAACAGGGTAACAATCAAGAACAGATACCCACTTTCACAAATAAATGATTTATTTGATTAGCTCCAAGGAGCAAGTTACTTCTCAAAGATCGACATGAGATCAGGATATCATCAGGTACGAGTTAGAAAGGAAGATGTTCTGAGAACTGCGTTCAGAACTAGATATGGGCACTACGAGTTGACCATGATGCCACTTAGTTTCACAAACGCGCTTGCAATCTTTATGGATTTGATGAATCAAGTGTAAGCCTTATCTTGATAAGTTTGTGATAGTGTTCATAGATGATCTTATTATTTATTCACGAACAAGGAAGAGCACGAAGAACGCCTTAGGAAAATTTTAGATCTTTTGAGGAATGAGAAACTTTATGCTATGTTTTTCAAGTGCGAGTTTTGGCTTCATGAGGTACAGTTTCTATGTCATATTGTAAGTAGTGCTGGAATTCGGGTGGACCCAGCAAAGGTTGAGGCAGTAATGAATTGGGACCAACCTAAGTCTCCAATGGAAATTAGATGATTTCTGGGATTAGCAGGCTACTATAGGCGATTCATTCTGCATTTCTCTAAGATTGCAACACCGTTAACTGTGTTAACTCAGAAGAATGCAAGATGGGATTGGAAGCAGAAACACACTAATGTGTTTGGACTTCTGAAGCAAAATTGAGCACCGCTCCTATACTTTCTTCACCCGAAAGAAACAGAAGATTTTTTTTGTTTACTATGATGCGTCAATCAATGAACTGGGATGTGTGCTGATGCAGCAAAACAAGGTGATCGCCTATGCATCAAGGGAGCTTAAGACGCACGAAAATAATTACACTACACATGATCTGGAACTCGGTGCGTGTAAAACACTGGACTGGATCATACTAATGCATGATCTCGATCAATTCGATAACACGATGTAAATAAATGTTTCGTTTGTTGATAACCAAGCTCAAGAGTACAGAGAGAAAACAGAGAGCAAACACTATAAGAAAAACACAGTTAAGAGTTCAACTCTCGCCACCTATCTCAAACACAAAGCTTAAACTATTTATACCAATCTGCCCAGCGTACCAATTAACCCATGTACCAGGTGGTTCGTGGCTGCGTACCACTTGGTCCGTCCACTGGTACGCTGGGACCAGATTTTACAAAATGACTAATTACATAGACAAAACACCTAGACCTAGCATTAGACATCATAACATGTTCTAACAAACTCCCCCTGTCTTATGCTAGTCTTCAGAAGCTTTTGTCTTCGATTCATTCCATACTGTCTTCGGTTATTTCCAGCATCAATACCGAAAGCATAACACACTCTGATCACTCTTTGAAACTCTAAAGCTTGACCAGCATCTTCTGCCTTGTACAAAATTTTGTTGTGATAGAGCGTGCCGATGTCAGCTTCAGACATATTTATCAACCACATATATCAAAAATCCTAACCACCTTGTTTTCTTCCTTGACAACAATTACCGCTTCTCCTGTATACTCATCATAATACCACCTCCTCAATGTCTTGATGAAATTTTGTTCCAGCCTTTTCAGAGGTATCTTCTTGAGTTGAATAGGCTTTTTGTACTTTAAAACCACAACTTGTCTTCCTGTTTTTGGATGAATATCAGTTGGATGATGCGTATACTTCGGCCTTTGAGGATTTAGAAATCTGAATCGCTTCTAACATTCTTCAAGCAACTTGTTTCTGAAGAATTCGCCCGACGGATGTTCACCATAATTCGGGAATGGCTTTCTCGATAATTCTCTCACATCATAGACATGTAAAGTATCAAACCTTTTAGCGTTCTTCAAGTAGATAATGTCAAATTCTTTCTTGATAGCATAACACTTGAGCTGTGAATCAAACATCCAACTGATAATGTTACCAGCGGCTACACCTCTGTTTTCAAAGAATTTCTTCTGATCAACAGATTTTGTAGACTTCACCACAGGTATCTTCTTTGATCTTTGCTCCTTCATCAATTCATCAAACAACCTTCGTTTCTCTTGTTCTTCAGAAAAACTATCAGCTTTAGCAGTTTCAGGTTGTTCAGATTGTTTCTCAACCTCTTTCTTCTTTAACTCATTCTCATCTTTTTCTTCATCATCTTTTTCAAAGAAATTGAATCCTCCAGACTGATCATTATCAGTAAAATTCCCAAAAATTTTAGGATCATCTAGATATTCTTCAGCAGTCATATCCTCAACTTCTACATGTTCCTCTTTATATATAAACTCATAATCAGATCCTTCTGCTCTGTGAGGTTCAGCGAAAGGAACCTTATCAACTTCTTCAATATTAAGAGCATAAATTGCAGCCAATTGCTCTTTTGAGTATTGATGCAGATATTCTCCTTCTTCAATTGCAACTCTTGTAATTGGAGTCACATCATAAACATCTTTAACAGACTCCCCCTGGGATGCAACAGTAGATGATATTCTAGCAACAGCAGATGTTCTAGCTGCACCAGAAACATCCGAACCATCTACACCGACACCTCCTTCCCGGTCATCCGTATCATTCAAATATCGTGACATATCATCATCTTCTCTACAAGCCTTTTCAGGATTTGGTCTCATCTCCCCCTGAGCAGGTAAAGCTTTTAACAGAAGATTTAGCTGCTCACCTAGAGAAAGAGAGATTTGTTGAAGTCGGGCAATCTCACGATCTTTTGACTGATCACGAGACACTAACTCTTGCACCATATTCTTTAATCCTTGGATCTCATTAACTTGTTGTCGATTGGTAGATTCTAACTCATCAAGTCTTGTTTAATGTAAAGCAAGATTTAAATCAGTCGATGATATTGTTGATTGAGTAGAGGAAGCATCAGTTGAAACAAAAGAAGAAATTGATGAATTTCTGACAATCAACTTCCTAATAGGTGGCATACTTGAACTTTGAACATTAGCAGATTTGGTGGTTGGCTGACTTGGAATCGAAGACTTTGGAGCCACTTTTTGCTTCTTGCTAGGCGGACTGCTACCAGCCTTTCGAGCATCAGCAAGGAATGAGCCCTGTTTAACCATCATCTTTGGTCTTGACATATGTTTCACACGTTTGCCAGTAATGACCATTGGGGCTTTTCCTTTATCAGCAGCCTTTGTCTGTCTAGCTGATTCTTCCACAACTGGAGTATAAGATGGATCATCATCATCTTCTCGATTAGCAGACCTTTTTGATAAATGCTCATATCTAGATATATCTTCATTTCTTGAAGTCAGATAAGCCAGATGAGCTTTAGAAACCTTTCTTCACTCTAACACCTTTGGTATTATGCAAAATTTCTACATATTCACCAGAGTCAAAACTCGTAGCAGCAGAACTTTCATCATCATCATCCTCAGAAACATCTTTTGAACCAGCTACCTCATCAGGAATGATTGGATCTTGTGGAATTGGCTCAGATTGTTGTTGTTGCTGTTGAACAGGTACAGAAGCAGCACGTTGCTATTCTACCGGTTGTTGGACAGGGACATCTTCATCATCTCCTTCATTATCATCATCTTCAACTGCATTACCATTTTCATCTTACTCTAGTTCATCATCACTACTATCCGGATGTCTTTGAGCACCATCAGCTGGAGCTACATAATCAGGGTTTGCCAGACGGTCAATTAAACCTTTAACAGGAGGAGGCACATTTTATCCTTTTCTCTTCTGATAAGTAGGCAGCTTTCCCATAGCCACTTCATTCATGTGCTTCAAAACTAATTCAGCATCCGGATTCTTTGGAAGATTAGGATGAAGATCATTCAAAATCATTTGCAGAAACAGAGGATACATCACACTCTTTTTAGACAAGATGTTCTCTTTCATGTAGTCAAAAATCCAACCTGAGAAGTTGAATTCCTGATTCATCACCAAAGCCGTAAAGAAAGTCAACACCTTCATATCGAATTCTTCGTGAACCCTCAGTCGGTTACCAAAACATCTGATTATCATGTGCATCAAATACTTATACGGAGGACTCAAATTGGCTTTAAGAAACCAGGTAGCATATAGATTGCCATCATACTTCACTCGTCTCAGTAATGCAACCATGTCAATCTGATCAAACTCCTTCAGAAATGCTGGTTGATCATTGAATTGTAAAACCCTCCGAACATCTTCTTCAGTTACAATAACATCAGTTCGAAGTATCCTCGCACGTATCACCGAAGGTACCACCGAAAAATCTACTTGAACTAAAGTCCAAAACATTATAAGTAAGTCTTTGTAAGGTGTACACTCGTGTGTAGCAGCATAGTATATTCTTGAACGTCTCAGAAAATAAAATATGCCTCCAAAGTGAGATCTCCACTTTGCAGACGCCCCGAGATACGCACAAATATTATGTTCGTCGTTGCGCTTTAACGCTACCATTTCTGAAACAATCACAAACACCAATTATCATTAAAATCACAAGATATAATCAAAACCGCTTACAACCGACTCTATTTTGACTTTAAATGCTCAAACGATGAACTTTGTGAAAAATTTGACAACGGACCACGACACGGACCAAATTGGTCAGACGGACCACATCTGGTACGGGGCGGACCACAATTGTTGACCACGTACTAGATTGGTCAAACGGACCAGATACGGACCACATTAGGCCACGTATCAAATCTGATACGCCGCATACCATGTGGTACGGCGTAAGAACAGTTCATCCGAAGAGTCTTTTGAAATTTTAACAATCATAACCGTGTTTGTAATTAAATCAATAACTGAGGGTTCATCCTAGACCTAAAACCGACTAAGTGTGTACTTAAAACCCATTGAGATCGTCTCTATGACCCCTAACCAGTCTTGGGTTTGGATTTGTGAAAAAACCGAATGTTCAATCTCCAAAATCAAACGATAGAGACAACGATAATGAAATCCAAGACTATGTACAAATGCGCCTTCCTCATACCTGTCTATACCAACAAAAATCGTGAGTAAAGGTTCGGTATCCACAGAAAAATCGATGAAAAACAGTAACGAGAGACTTAGGGTTCACAGAGGTTATGTCAATGTGGTACGTGGGTTATGCCGAAAACGTACCACTTTTGCCCCTTATATATGCACAGTGGTCCGCCAGGCGTACCATGTGGTACGTCCGGACCACATTTCATGAGAAATTCCAATTTTTCCCTTAACCCTAAAATTTGTCATTTCCCTTTCAAAAATCCAGATTTTTTTTTCAAAATAAACCATGATGAGCTGATTCGAGCTTCGATTGTGGTTTTCTTAACAAAAATTTGTCGTTCCTGTATTTAGTTGATAAAAAACTAAAGCAGAAATAAAATCTTTTTGAATATTAGCAATTTTATATCAAAACACACTAAAATCGTTTTGATTTTTCGAACTTATGCTAAAACACACCTAAAATCTTTTTTGATTTTTCTGAAACAAGAAATAAACTGCAAAACAAAAAATATAAATTCAATAATTTATGTTTTTGTGAGAAAGATCGCAACATTAGATCATATCAGTGAGATGCACTTAACACATTTCTATTTCAACCTAATCAGCATGCAAGCCAAGCAGTCCACGAATACAACATTTTCATGTTTAATTCAGTCAAATCAAATCAATTTTTACCGCTTTCTGATATGAATTAGATATATTTTTCAAGCACATAAATCATTGTTCCCACACATTTAGGTAATTGAGAATCTGACTTATGATATTTTTTTTCTCTTATTCGTCACTGAATATTTACAGATATAAGTCGTTCATAGTGTTTCATGCAAAAAGAAATCAGAATCCTAAACAAACAACAATAGGTCGGCCTTGTGAGCATACAGAGAATGTCCGATTCTTTTGGAAAATAAGAAAGCAAAACAAGTTGAAATTGTATAACTCAATAACAATCAGGTCAGTACTCACGTACACGCAGAGAAAGTCCGATGAGTTATACGAAACACCAAGAAAAATAAAGCAGAACGTCAAACGAACAACGATCAGGTCGATCTTTCGATACACAGAGAAAGTCCGATCGTTTGACAAAATAAAGAAAATCAAACAAGTTTAAATCTTTCAAAAGAAAGCATGAATACACTAGAACACTTATTTATTCTTATTTTTGTATTTTTCATCTTATATCAAGAATACATAACCACAAGAATCATGTTACACCACAGATTTCAGGCTAGCATTATGTTTATATTATACTAGCAAGTATCAGATATTGATTGACACATTCAATGAAACAAACAAGAACCTACAGCCTTTTAATCTAGTTTATCCATGGTTAGTAACATTCACTGATGTACTATCATTTCTCACGAGGTTGGATCACATTTCTCAATTTTTGATTTTTCCATTTTTTATGCTTTTTCATAAATGAATACAAGAAAACACATTATTTTTGTATTTTTCCATATCTCCCCTAAAAAAGCAGAAATAACAGAAAACAACAAAAGAAAGTAAAAATGATCAACTGAAACGTTTACTTGGCATTCAACCGAGTAACCCCATTGATTTGCAATAAAAATTCAAAGCGAGTTTTATCAAACGCTTTAGTGAATAAATTAGCCCTTTGAAAATTCGTGTGAATTTTCTGCAAATCAATTAGTTTCTTCTCATAGCAATCACGGATAAAGTGATATCTTATGTCAATATGTTTATGTTGGGCTATACATTATGAGGCATGAACATTACATTGGGCTAACATTGGTTTGGGCTACTTGTGTTTACGATTGTGGGCTTGATGGGCCGGTTCTACTAGTGGGTTTATGATTGGTTTAAGGTTTTTGTAATTGGTAGTATATAAACCCAACTAGTTTATGATTAGAGTTAGTTGTTGTTTATGATTTCCAGCCTCCTTCTTGGTATTTACGATCGTAATCTTCACTCAAATAGAAGTTGATTGTTCTTCATTCAAGATTTGTTTGTGTTTGTGTGTTCTTCATCTCAAATCAAGTCTCTTTCATCATCTTCTAGCTCGAATCAGTCACAAACTGTCAGGACCAGATTTGAGCAACATGTTCTCATATGATTCATCACACAAGTGTGGAAATCATGTGTGATGGTCGATTCTGGATGAATCTGCATCAATGTTCACCCATTGATGATTACTAAAGCTCAAGAACACACACTAACACCAAGAACACACATAGAAAAGCTCTCTTGTAGGATATTCCAGGAGTGCCGTCCCTCAATAGGGTTTTTTCAACTATATATATACCACAAGAGAGAATAAGACAAAAAGAATGTTTGACACACACAATCATTACCTTGATTTCAGCAAAATATTCTATCAGCACAAACAAGTTCGCTAGGCATTAGACAAGTTCGCTAAGCAGTAACAAGTTCGCTAACAAGTCCACTAAGTACAAACAAGTTCGCTAACAAGTTCGCAAAGCACAAACAAGTTCACTAACAAGTCCGCTAAGTACAAAAAAGTTCGCTAACAAGTTCGCTAAGTATGGACAAGTCCGCTAACAAGTTCG
Source organism: Deinandra increscens subsp. villosa (assembly GCA_039602395.1). Lineage (NCBI taxonomy): Eukaryota > Viridiplantae > Streptophyta > Magnoliopsida > Asterales > Asteraceae > Deinandra > Deinandra increscens. Next base: position 22,934,767 of record JBCNJP010000013.1, on the reverse strand, counting down.
CTAAGAGCAAAAAAAGTTCGCTAAGTTTAGAAACAAGTCTGCTAAGTAAACAAGTCCGCTAGGAACAAGTCAAGTACGCTAAGACAAACTTTGAACAAATATGATAAGTGTTAAACAACTCCGCTAAGATCAATTATCAGAAGTTCCCTAAGAGGAAAAACAAGTACGCTAGATTCATACAAAAATGTTTCTAAGTACAAGTTCAAAGTCTATTACAAAACAAAGTATCAAAACTAAATAGGACATCAAAAATGGTCTTCACCAGCAATATTCAACGGTGAATAGTTTGTGTTGCCAACAAAATAGGTTCCAACAATTTCCACCCTTGTTGGCAATGCAAACCCTTGAACTTATGCAACTTGACCGAGCAGCTTTAGCAGGAATCTCCAGTTCTCTCTAGCTGCCTCTTTGTCTTTTTCAGAAAGTACTTTTATTCCCATATCGTACAACCTCGAGAGATCTTGCCAGACAAGCTTTTTCAGGTCATTGAAGTTGTTCAGCTCGACCAATCTTCTTGCCTTATCAAGAATGACACTCGATCCATGCTCTTCTATCAACCAACAGTTTGCATTTTTAAGGAGTTCTGCATTAAGTGTGAGTTTACCCATATCTGCAAGCCTTGTACACCACCAATTCAAGAACATCAAAAAATAGGTGGCGTCATAGCATTCATATGGTCTTAGTTGAACCGGGATTGTCCGCATCTTCTCATAATATATTAGCTTCAAATAGGATCTTGAGAGTAGTCTGAGTTCTATTGCTGCAAATATTTTGATAGGCTCAGCAACAACTCTTTCAATCACTAGTTCATGAGTCATCCCATTGTAGTACCAACTGTTTATTGGAGCAATCTTCTGATTCCCTGGGATAGTCTTTGTCTTCACCTCCTTCCCAATATCCTTGAACATACCTCGATGAGGGGCACGGAGACGTCTTTTCTCTTTAGCAATTTGAGCCTTTCTCTCTTCTTCAGGATTCTGATTGAATTCCTTGTCCTCATAAGCTGATTTGATCAAGACGGGAGCTCGAATACCCTTTTGATGGTTAGAATGGTTTACCAACTCTAGGTACTTTAGCTGTTTGAGCTCCCAAGAGAACAAGCTGAGAAGGGCTTTGAAATCTCCGAATATTTGCACATATCTGTTCCGCCTCTTCACCAGAAATGCATCAAAGGCCTCATCATATTTCCATCCCAAGATTTTCATCCCATGATTGACCTTTGGGTTGCTTGGCATTTTCCTTAAGTTCTTGACAGCAAATTGTTGCATAGCCTTTAGGTTTGGAGCCATCTTTTCCCATTGGTCATAGATAGGAGGATTGACTTTCCTTTTGAGTGCCACAGCCCATTCTTTCTCTCTAAGTCTGATCTTTTCAAGCTTACCAGACGTTCTGTCTTTCGATACTCTTCCACAAACTCCCGTAGACCATTACTTTCTTTCTGTTAGAAGCCTTCTTATCAATGTTTTTGAATCTACAGTAGTTGCGAAGTGCCTCAAAAGTCATCCTGTTGGTAGTGGCTTTAATGTATTCTTCAGAATCAGGAGCTTCATCAGACGAGTTCTCTTTTGGTAGAAGATATGTGTTGCCTATGTCCAGAATTAAATCTGAAAGATGATCTCTGATGGGGAGGAATTCAATAGTTTTGGAGATGTCAGCAAAGATATCAACCAGCGGATCGGTTTCAGCTTCAACTGTTTGATTTTGTGGAAGGTGTGAATTTAACCTTTCTTCATCAGTGTATAGCTTGGTCAACTCAATTTTAGTAAGACTCATAAGATATTTCAAAGAGAAGTTGTCTTTCATTAGAAATCTGACCATGTGTGCTACTTCAGAGGTGTCATCCTCATCCACATCGGTTCCCTCCAAGTTTGTGACAATGTGAATCATCGGTTCATCTGTTCTTGTTGATGCAAAACGATCTGGTAAAGTACTCGACCCCTTTCCATAGATTACAGCAGGAGGATGATCTGATTCATATCTTTTGAGCACTTCGGCCTTTTCCTCAAGCAGTCTATTATGTTCACTGAGTGTTTCTTCAATAAGAGCTCGACGAGATCTATCTTTCTCAGCTTCCCTTTTCAGATACTCCTCAGCAATCTCTTCAGGGGTTAATATCTTTTTTCCTTTATCCTTTTCAGAACGACCGGGCTGCTCTGCGACAATAGGTTCTGTAGCAGCCGATTCCTTAGGATCATCTTCTTCCTTATCGGAGTCTGAGGAGAAATGGATGAACAAAGCTTCAAATATCTGATATCGGAGATTTTGCTCAGCAGACACACTAGGATCAGTTTGACTCGCAGTTTCTTGACCAACACTTGATTCAAGATTTATGATCTCAGCATCAGTTGGAATAACTCCAGGAATATGTGGGTTGATATCCAAAGCAAGAGTTTTAGTTGTAGACATGATAGTAGAAAGAGGCACGCTCACAAACTCATCATCTACTTCCATCTTTACTTGGACTGGAGTAGGACAAGGAGGTTTCTCTTGATCATCATCTTCACTATCGATCATATCCAAATCTATGTAGTTCAGTGGATTGGCTTCATTCATGAGCACGTTCATTCTCTGACCCAGCTCATTCATGTCATCTTCATCTCCAAAGTTCACAACGTAAGGATGTTCTTCACAAGTTGCCTCATCACCATCTTCAAGTGTCTCAATGAGAATGCCGCAGGAGTTTCTTCTTGAGTATAGATTCTTGGCATAGTATTCCCTGAAATTAGACATCTTAAAATCCAAGAAGGCTGGATCGATGTAGAATTGAGGGACACCTTCGGTCAAGGGAACTATGGCAGAGGAGGTAGAGGTGTCAGCATGAGCAGTGGGAATGATCAAAAGTTGAAGAGATAAGTCATGTTCAGCTTCAGACTCAACGCTTGTTGAACCCTCAATGGCAAGAATCTTGGCAGCATGTGCAAACCTTGGAAGTTTTAGGTTTTCAGGCACAGGTGCAAGCTTTTTGATTGATTCCAGAGTCTCATCAACTGGTTCATCATGAAGGAGACTGCTGACAAAGGAATCTTCGTCATCAGAGAAATTAAAGTAATCTCCTTCTATGACAGTGTCATCATCGATTTCAAAATCGCTGTCATGCAATGGGCTTGAGGTATCTTGAACACCAGTCGAGTCTTTACCAGCAGGAATGGTAGTTGAAGATATGGGGTCTTGTGAATTTTCACCTACACTTCTCAGATCAGATTCAGGCTGGTTTTCTAGCATCTCAGTCTCTTTATCACCACCATCATCATCAGGTTTATCACTCATTTGTTTGCCTTCACTAGATTTGGCTAATAAATCCTTGAGTCTTTGAATTTCAACAGCTTGTTTAGCAATGACTTGTGACTGATCATTGATCTTTTGGTTTGCCACTTGCAGAGAACAGTTTAGATGATCATTTTGACTCTGAAGGTTAACAATTTCAGCTTGAAGTTCCATCACCTTCTCAGATTCAGAAACTGTTAGGCTGGTAGTGACAAATTCAGCTGTGTCAGTGGTAGTGACGATAGCTTCAGCTAGCTGCTCCAGTGGTCTCATATCCATATCCATTCCTTCAAAACGTTCAGCAGGAGATGGAGAGATTGTTGCTGCAGCTAAGGCTGTGTCGAGAGACACTGATTCTTCCTCATCATCCTGTTCATCCTGTGATGGATTATAACTGTCTTCAGAGGATGATTGTGGTGTGGAAGCTGTAGAGGCCCTGGAATAGTCTCCAGTCCTTTGTCTTTTCCGAGGATGAGTGCCCTCAGGTTGTGTGGGACTATCATCAGAGTCAGAGGAGTCAGACCCTTCTTCATTATCATCTTCGTCTCCTTCTCCTTCTTCAGACAAATCAACCAACATAGGACTTGAGGAGCGTTCAACATGTTCAGAAGCTTCAGCACCTGTACCCTGGAGATTCGCAGGGTCTTCAACAGCAGCAACAGGATCTGTGACGACTGGGGCATTCAAGTCCAATTCATGGTGGACTTGAGCCGCATCAGTAGGTTCAATTTGTGCTTCTACTGCAACTTCACCCATCTGAATATCTCCTTCGGCACCGGCAGGAGCAATCCGAGCAATCATCTCGGGAAAGAAGGGTACAACATTCCCTTGATATTTACTTTTATGGTACTTGCTGTATGAGCCAGAGTTCATTGAACTTGTAGAGATGGTTTCTCCTTGCTTGATCAAGGTTGGGTAGTAGTGATCCAAGATAGCCTGGATGAACCGAGGGTACATCAGGAACTTCTTTGCCCTTCCAGTGGGATGTAGATTGGCGATCATCCATTTGAGTAGTTGGCGTGAGAGATTGTAGCCTTCGCCAGTGACAAACCCATGTAAGGCACATGCGGTTTCTTCAACAAAGTCATCTGGAGCTGCCTTTCTGTGTCCAAAGGCAGCAATAAAGAAGCTGATTATGAACCTCCAGTTAATCGGGAATAAGGTCTTGAGAATTTTGTTGCTGACATCTGGAAGAAATACACCAGAGTAACCCATCCTTAAGATAGTTGATTGCCACTGTGCCTTTGTAAAAGTCTTGGGCATGTCAGCATCTTGCAAGTTCAAGATCGTTCTGATCTTTTCTTCAGTGATCTCAACATCAACCTTCTGGATCCTGGACCTTATTATATCTGAACCATCATCAAGCTCTGCAGATTGAGCATTGACCCAGAATGCTTCAATAATACCCTTGTAGATGACAGGGTTAATCTGCATTGCTGTTACCCAAGTTGATTGCTGCAACAAGTCAATCGCCTGCTCTTCAGCACTTTCCCAGTTCTTGTTAAATACACATCTTCCGTTGTGTAAACGACCAAACTCTAGAGCGTCAGCAGCTTGTCTGGGAGGCATCTGCACATATAGAATTAAAGGATTATATCCAATTTGACACTAAATGAATGTCATGTCACACTAGACTCGTGATAGTGACAGAGCTTTTCACATAAGTATCAATGACATAAAACAACTCACATAGTGCATATACTCCAAAATTGATCACATACAACCAGAATATCATGATTAACAGAAGTAAGTATCATAGGAAGTAAATAATTTGTGTGTGTGAAAATTTGAAATCTGGAAAATAAGGAGCCAGATCTAAATCTCCAAAAATGTTGACTTAAATGTAAGAGTTGTATAAAAACTGTAAGTGACCCAAAACTTAGATTGAACTAACCAAATTTTGTCTTGTTATTGGGTCAGAGAGGAATTATTGAAAATTCTACTACTGAGACTCAACAATAGTCAGAGTCATCAAATATAGGAGATTTTGGCAATCTGGGATCAAAAACCAATTGACTTTAAGATTAAAAAGCCTATTGTGAGGTTTTGAGATCCCAGTTTGTCAAGTTAGTTAAGGGAAAGTCACATTGTGACTTGGTTCCACCCGAACTTGTGAACTCCTTGTTCTGATGTCTTATGATTATAACAAAGAGGACTAAGTTAAAATCAGCATTTTCAGATGTAGGACTGGAATGTTAGGATATAACAGGTCTATCCTACCTAAAGTACCAATTTTCATGCACGTAATGAGTGTAGCATTAACTTGTCAAACTATCAGAATAATCCTTGTATATCAGTAATTTTCATTCAGATTCACAACACTTAAAGTTAATTACAAAGTGTACAAATCTCATATTGACATCAACAAGGATTGTCTAGAAGCAACCGAGTCAAATTAACACCTATAGATATGCAAGAGGTCCTAATGGGTCAATTGTTTCTATTTGATCATTTTAAGGACAAGAGTGACAATTTATGCTTAACTGATTAGATGGTGTCTATAGATGTCAAATTCAATCCTAATATACAAATATTAGCACATATGGATTAAACAAAACATAACCAAGTCATCAAATTTTCATTCAAGCAAAGATAGTCACATAAGTCACATAAAAACAATTCATTGCCAAATTTGACTTATTAAACTCAATATGACCAAATAAGTGTTCAACCAGAGCTTAACTACCTAACATAGTTCATATAAACCTTAAAGGTATCATAGATCACATCCTCTGTAGCTATGCTCTTAATAAATCACAAAAATGGTCAAATTAACTTAGATGGGTCAAGATTGACAAAATTAAATCTAACTTTGTGTAAAATGAGTCCAAGATCCTTTCACCTGAGTTATGGACTAATTTCAAACCCATGTGGACCATAGCCAGTCTAAACCACCAGTGTTAGGCTCAATTAGATGTCTACTTACACAAAGTAAGACTTATATATACATAAGAATTAAATAAAATGATGCACTACCTAATTAACAACATGAATGCTTGAATTGAGAAACACATACCTTTGTGAAGATCTATGTGTAACTAAGATCTAATCTAAGATGTATTGAGTTCTCAATTGACTCAGTAAGAATAATCTGTTGGGATCAAGCAATTTATGTTAGACATCAAGTAGGCTTCAAATAACCAAAAATTAAGTAAAAATTTTCACCTGTGTGGTCAAGTTTGAGTCTTAACCCAAATTGCCATTTGATAGAACAACATACCTTTCTGATGATCTACAATTTTCTAAGTTCAATAGAAAAAGATGCAATGCTCTTGATCAGTCTCTCAACTATAAGAAATTCTGTTTTTTGAGATCAGACAAGCTATGTCAGACTTCAAAATTTTGATATTCACAGAAAAATAAGGCAAATTGAAATTAATGACTTAATTGAGAATCAATAAACTTAATCTATCAATTTGATTAATGATTTGGTTAATCAACAGTTATTGGCAGATTCTCAAGTTTAAGTCTCATCAATTTAGTCACAGACTATTAAGAGTAACAGATTCTGATTGGAGACTAGATAACTTCAACACTGTTTGGAATTCATTAAGTCAATCCAATCATTGAGAGAAAACGAACTGAAACTTCTAAGTTGTTAAATTTAGACCCATTGGCATATATACACAATCTGATTTGGGTATCCTAAAAGAGATAGCAACAGCCATAATGAGTTTGAGTTAAACAACCAAAGTTCCAAAAACAAATTTGACAATTCATAAATTCCTAAGTATACTAAATAACAGAGGTTACAATATTTATAGTTCATAGTCTATCAATTCAAACAATTTCCATGGTTCAAAGTAATCAGCTAGAACAAAATTAACCAACTGTTATAAATTACACAAAGAAATTTCATGTTCAAACACATTCATCTGATCCCCTGTACACAACTTTCTCGGATTCAAAGAGATAAATGAGATACAAGATTCACATACCTTAAACTTGAATACACTTTAATTAGGATCAAGTAAAGATGAAGACAATCTGTAATAACATCAATTTAATCCATTAGAGCCCTAAAAATTTGACAATCGCACCTACGGCTCATCATTATCGCCGAGATCAAAAATCAACCTAATTAAGTGTAAAACTGAACCTGTAAATGCAACTAGAGTGAGTAAATCAACCCTAGATACAAGAGATTTCACAGATTCGAGTGAGTTTGCAAGAATTTCGATCGCACAGTGAAGATTTTGGGTCGTCGGTTCGAGAGTATGAGAGGCGGGTGAGAGAGTTTGAACGTGTGAAAGAAATAGTGACAAAGTCTCCCTTTATATAGTGTTAGGTTTAGCGAACTTAGAAAATATCTAAGTTTAAACAAGTTCGCTAAGAACTGTCAACAAGTCCGCTAAGACTGAGACAAGCTCGCTAAGAACTGTCTCAAGTTCGCTAAGACTGAGACAAGTTCGATAAAGGAAGATATTAAATGCAAGTTCGCTAAGGCCACAGAGAAGTACGCTAAGCCTACAAGAAGTTCGCTAAGCTAGGAAGTTCGCTAAGGCTAGGACAAGTACGCTAAGCCTAAAAGAAGTTCATTAAGCTAGGAAGTTCGCTAAGGCTAAATTAAGTACGCTAAGGCCAATTTGAACTTGAGACATCAAAAATTTTCTAAGTAAAAAGAAGTCCGCTAAGGCATAAACAAGTTCGCTAAGAACAGTTTAGCCTCAGTAGACTTTAAATTTTAAGTGGAGAAGTTCGCTAAGGCAAAATTCTTCTTAGCGGACTTCTCAAACACTTAAAGAAAAAATGAAAACATGGGAGAAGTTCGCTAAGGACAAGTTCAACTTAGCGAACTTCTCACCATACAAAAACCACAAACATAATCAAGTTCGCTAAGAACAATTTGTTCTTAGCGGACTTAACTCAAAAATTACAAGTCTTTAAACAAGTTCGCTAAAGGAAAACTTGTTAATCATTCTTAGCGGACTTGTCTCAGACAAAAGTTCGCTAAGGCAAAAATCAAGTCCGCTAAGAGTAGAATTGTAACAAAAGGGTAAAAATGTACATTTAGAAATTTCAACAAACCAAAAACTTAAAGAAAAGCATGTCTGCTACCAGTAACTTACCAGGAAGATATATTTTGTATTAATAAGTCAAGTACCTGTTAATTTCAACAAATTTGACTATGACACACCTAGTACCTAAATTTGACTTGAATGGTCAAGGAATTCCACCCGAACCCAAAATTTTCAATTTCATCCGAGTTGGGTCAATTTTCCACCCGAACTCAAGAATCCATATTCTTTTAAGTTGGTTAACTTCAAACCAATACCAAGATTGATTTTAGCACAAGTTGGTCAATTTTTCACCAAACTTGGAAATTTAAGCACTTTAACTTTGACAATTCACCTATTTTTGTATGATCGTGGTAAGACATGTTTAGAATCATACCGGTCAATTACGTGATCAATAACACTTATAATTCAAATTACCTTTCGGGTCCGATACCCTAAATCAGATTGTCGGTATTGTTTGTCCACTTAAGCTCATACAAGGTAATTTTCAACTTATCTCATGTGATGTATTTATCATGTTTTCTGTCCAATTCAGAGAAATATTTTGTGTGGACCTAATTAGGTTGGAACTTAAGAGTATTCTACCAATCATCAAATAGCTTTTTAGATTCAATCACACTTTTAAAAGTAATCTTTCCCCCTTTTCTTTAGTGTTAAGTGACTTATTTCATGGATATAGTCATGAAATCATGATAACCCTTCTTTCATGACTATAGATGTATGAATTTTGGTGGGGTGAGAGCGTCAAGGTCAGAGTCTCCTCAGCAGATGACCTCTCACTTTATTTTATGGAATGATGGAGCGTAAGAACATAAGGTCAGTGATTTCTCACAGCAAATGTGTCTCAACTTTATTTATGGATGAGACTCAAGGTCAGAGTTTCCTCAGCAGATGAGTCTTATGTGTTGGTTTTGTAATAAGTCAACTTAATACTGAAGAAACAGAGGATGTGTGATTAGATTTTTCGTACTAGTACTAATGAGAAGGGCAAATTTAAAGATTATGACACTGTTTAAACTTCCAAGGTCCACATTTCTCAATGAAATTAATGTGTTATCACAGAGACTTGTTTACTTCTCAGTATGTTGAGCCTGCCAACACATCAAATGATAGAGTTACCGGTCGATCGGATCATATTCTACGGTTAGATCTACAAGACCAGAATCATATCATGTTCCTCACATTTTGTCCGACCACAGACCAAGGATTTTGATTTTTCTTTGTATTTGACATGTGTTTAAAAACACTTGATGAATTACAAAAATAAACACTATTTTTGTTGTTTTTTTCAAATTTTTAATGTTTTTGGTTTATCTTCCACATTGTAAGCACGGCAGACTGACACAAAAACAAAAATAAACAAGAAAAATCCTTTTGATCTTTTAACAGAGACTTGACACAAGACAACCATAAACAAAAGTTGTAGGATCGTTAAAAGTTAGAGTTAAACTTAAACAAAGCCCTTTACTTGCAAATATAACCCTGCGGAATTAAAGTTATATTCCACTTTACTTAAGCAATTGTTGAGTTCTTGTGTATAATGTAAAAGCTTGATTTGCATAAATATAGTAACAACAAAGTATCAAATACTCAACACTATTTGCATTAACTCGAAGCTACACTATTACAAGTTGTTCAAGAACTGATAACAAAGATGACAACCGTGTGTAAACTAAGAGCTAGCTATGCTATATATAGTGCTGATGAGATCAATGACAGCCATTGATCTCATGCGATCTAATCTAGACCGTAAACTAAAAATTCATATACAAACTACCAAAAGAATAAACATCGGCAATTGGAATATCTTACGTGTTAGCAGCAACATACTACTTTAGGAGAGCGGCTTGAATCAGATATAGAAGCATACGAGAAGCTTTTGCAGGATTGGACTTGCTGAAAAGACATCTCAGGAAAAGTCCGGGTGAACTCATTATCTGGTGGATAATCGAGTTCACCCGGAATATACGCTAAAAGACAAAACTGCTTCTTTCCGCTTGAATTGCCAGTTCTGCTTGAAGTGAGAATTCCGCTTCAACTTCAACTTCAGCCGGAACATAGTAAAATTGACATTCAGCCGGAAATCTTTCAAGCGCAATATTCCTTACAATCTCCCCCTAAGCTGATGCTGTCAAATTCCAATGTTTATCTTCAAAATTGACTTGTACCCAAAAATCTTCTTCACCTTGTCCTACTTGTCCGTGGTTCTGATGCTAGCATCAAGATTCTGAGACAGCTCTTTAGTGTTTGTTTTGGTCACCTTCACATGTTTAATTGAATCCCAGTCCATTTTGCTCCATTCTTCTTGAACAGAAATGGACTCATGAATTGTAAAAGTACCATCAGCTCTCTGAACATAAAAGAGCTTCTCCTCCTCTTCCCAAATGATAAACTTTATTTCACTGGTGGGCACTTCATCTTCTTCTTCTGCTGAGTCACCATCTAGACTACTTCTGTAGAGCATTCCACATTCCAACACAGTTCGCTCAATGACAAGCCTTAACATGTGCTCAGCTATTGAAAGATTCAAAATTTCTCTAAGTTTTAGAATGATGTCTGTCATCTGCAGCAGAGTAAGTTATGAAGTGGCCTTGTGAACGTTTACAACTTGAG
>JBCNJP010000013.1:22907179-22923372 GCA_039602395.1 Deinandra increscens subsp. villosa | reverse complement strand
ACTGATGACCACTATGAGGCTGCAAGATACGTTAGAGCACTTGTAAAGCGTGGTTTATCCTTCCAATATCTCATGACTTTCAACACCTACCAGATTGTTGAAATGTATACTGATGAAATGGATATGGAAAAGCTGCTAAAGGAGAACCCTGACTATAGTCTGAAAGACCCGAAGAAGGCATTTGTGAATCCGTATGCTGACACGGATCAAGATGTAGACTACGTCCAATTTAATGACGGCTTGTCGGAAAAACTTCATCAAATGCATACCAGATATCGGGCACCCTCTGCAGACCCAGATAGTCAACTGCTCAGCCCTCCTAGTCCCAAGTCTATCCAAGACAAGGTCAACTCCATGACCAAACGAGAGCTTCGAGACTTCTTATCAGTCAGGAATGTTGCAAGAAAAGACTACATTTTCAAGCAAATGCCCGGACTAAGAAAGATGGCCAAGCAATTCATGGATGATGACGCTGAGTCCAGGAACAGAAAAATCAACATGATGGAACATGAGAGGGTAGAAAGTCATCGAGTCAGAGATGCTCCCACTTCGGTAGATGAATGGAAGGAGATGCTCCCGCACACTAAAGCTATGATGCATTTCACTGCGCGTAAGCTGAAGGAGATGCCTTCTACTTCTGAGCATCCTGATGCAATGAAAATACTGGGATGGAAGTATGATCACGAGTTCGGAGCCTTCATCATCAAAAGAAGAAATGTGTTCGTTCAATTCTTCGCAACTATCAGAGACCTCATGAAGCTCTTCTCCTGGGAACTCAAAGAATTGAGACGGTTCGACATTGTCAATCACTTAAACGCTGAAATTGCTGTGATAGCTCAGAGTTTAGTGAATAACACATACCACAACAGATATCACAAGCAGACCAGAGAACAAGAGAAGAAGGAATATGAACGGTTTGAGAAGAAACGAGCTAAAGTCCCTTATAAGCAGATCTACTCCAATATTGGCAAGAACATAAAGACTAAGAAGATTGAGGGTAATCTGAAGAAAAATCCCATCAAGGATTGGTACTACAGTGCTCAAACGCATGAGTTAGTGATTGAACGAGAAAATGCTGAACCAATCAGACTCTTTGCTGCCATTTAGCTCAGGCTGTTACCCATATGCTATTTACGTTGGATCTTCTATGGTCGTCTTGAAACCGTTCCACCCAGACTGAAACCCTATGAGGTAGCTGATGCAAATTACCTCCTACTGTTCCTTAAATGGTGGAGCTGGGAATGCATTAATGCCGAAAGGATGAAAACTGAGAGTCTGGCGAACTTGGAAAGATGGGAAATAGACAGTCGTGGAATAAGTCATCTGTGTAGAGGTCAGACAGGAAGCTTGAAATGTGGCACTACTCAGATCTGAAGAAATTTGCAAGAAATTATCTTTGGGTGCTATGGGAAACCCAAATCTACTGCTATGACCGCAAGTACAACAGGTTGGCTAGAAGATACTAGAGATTCCTATTAAAGCTTCTTGGACAATTAAGATGATGATGATGGAGGATGTTCGCATTACCACCAAAGGGGGAATTGTTGGAACCTGGAGGTTGGTGATAACACGAACACACGAACCCAAGAACAAGATCACAAGTGAAGCTGCAGAACCAACATGTATTTTGGTATCTATGTTTTTGAACATTTCGGTTTGTAATAACTTAGTTGATGTTGAACTTTGAATACTTACTTTTTATGTTTGCTTATTATCTTATGTTGGTTCAGCTTGATTTACATATGTGTTAATCTTGTGTTTGTATGTTTGTTTGGTTGTTGAACACTTAGAATATTTTTCATGTTTGAGTTGTTCTTAACGATCAGGCAGATTTACTCTTAACGATTTGACCCATGTGTGCTTAACGATCTGCCAACAAAGGTCTTAACGACTTGAGTGTATTAGCCTTAACGACTTGCATGATAAATATACTTAACAATCTGATTGTGTTCTCTTTAACGACCTGCCTCCTCTTAACTACTTAACGATTTGCCTCTTATGCCTTAACGACTTGCCTTTGTTATGCTTAACGATCTGATAGTCTGAAAGAGCTTTAACGACTAGATACTATGGTCTTAACGATCTGACTATTGGTTAACGATCTGACTATAAGGTTAACGATCTGACCAACTGGCTAACGACCTGACCTGTGTATCTTAATGACCAGCTTCTGAGACTAACGACCTGGCCTGTACAACTTAACGATCTGACAGAAGTGTTAGACGAATTTAATGATTACTTGATGTGATGTGTGATTCTCCTTGTATTCTGTGCATTGACACTTGTGCTCCTTATTGGGTATAAATAGGAATCCTTAAGAAACCCTAAACAAGCCTTGAGAGAACCTCCTGAGGAGCACTGTGTGTTTGTGTGTGTGTTCTTGGTGTTTTTCTCAAGCTTTAGAGGCGAATGGTGAGGCAATGTTGTTGATCCAACCAAGAGTGATCATCAACACGTGATTTCCGCACTCGTGTGACGAATCAAATGATGATCTTTGGCTAAGAAATCAGTCCTGACAAAACCTCAGAATCCCAATGTCTCTCATCCTAGCTCGTCTAACTCTGAAGCTGCTCAAGGAGTCAACAACGGTGGAAAGGCATTAGTCTCACTCGAAGATGGTGTTTATAATTGGACTTTGTCTTCATCATCTCAACCTTCAAGCTAGTCTGACTATGCACTAATGGTCAACTCTGATGGTGAGGAGCTTTATGGGTCAGTTGAATTTGACCCCCTCTTCCCAACGGACTTTTGTCTAATGGCTGGAGTTGATGAGATTCTTGAAGAGTCCTCTCCTACTGTCTGAAACGTCACTGCTGTGAATCCATCTGAGATAGGGACGGAAGCAAGCAAGCGTCTTCTGGAACTTCAGAATGATACAATTCCAGATGAGGTGAATCTTCTTTATGTACTGATAAATGCCGTGATACTGTCGCTCGCTATCGCGCGTGCAACCTTGAGTTGCATGCTAAAGCGAAAGAGAGCGAGAGTCATGTTGAGCTTCTTCAAGCTAATGAAAAAGATTTTTTGGTCAAAATCAAGTCACTTCAAGATGACATTGAGATCATGAAGCACACAGAATCAACCTTAAAAATTCAAATTACTGATTTGTTGAAAACATTGACTTCTTTGAGAAACAGCTACGCTGAGGCTCGAGAAACAATCGATTTGATGAAACTTAATCTTGAAAATTTGGGAAGCGTGGTCGCTAAGAACATAATGTCACGTCTTACGACAGGTTTGGGTATAACACGGGAGATACTAGAAAGTGCGGCTGAGCATCCACTCAACCACAACTATCTTTGTGTTCCCGAATTGACTAAAATTAATCCTAAGAGTCGTATTATGTTCATCGACCCCAATTTGATTCCGTGTACTTCTGAAATCAAATCGATGGAAGAACAGCTGGCTAGATATGAAACTGCCGCTGATCTCCCACCGATCGATGAAACATTAAAATTTGGAGATTTTGATGTTATTTCTTTGAATTCTGTTAATTCAAGTTTGTCTGAAGCATATGTGCAAAAAGCTGCTGAAACCGAGTTTCTCAATTTGTGTACAGAAAATGCATCCGAAGCTCAATCATTTTTGTTTAATGAAAACTATGATGTTTTTAACACAAATGAAATTGTTAAAAGAACTAAAACCACTCGAAGGCGCAAGCCAAAGAAGAAGGTTGCACATGAGAAACTTGTGATTCAGCAGGACATCGATGATGATGAGTTTAATCGTGCTTTTGCCGAAATGGCTTTAAAACATGGTAAGATTGTTATGCACACACAAGCTGGTCTTACAATCACCGATGGTAAGGTGATCACTGTTACTGATGCACAATCAAACCCTCCAACGATGGCTGCTCAAACAACTTCTGCATCCGTGACTGTTGAGCCAACTGTTACATCTGTTTGCAATGCTCCCAAAGTGGCTGGTAAATCCACTATGGTTCTTTTCAAACCAAGTGATCTTAAGAAGAAGAGACCTCAAAATGAACCTATTTTGACTGGTCAATCAAGTGTTGAAAATCAGCCCACTGTGGTCGAGCTAGATGCAATAACCGTTGATGCTACTGAAACTGAGAACACCCCCAAGAAAAAGAAACAAACCAGAAGGAGGAAGAAGAAGACTGTGGTCACTGAAACAGAAAAGGATGAGTGTGCAACATAAAACGAGCCACAACCAACGGCTCCCCAAGTTGCTGAACTGCCTATTGTGGTTGAACCTAGTGGAACGGTTGAGACTTTGGGTTGCACAGTTTGCAGGAATCCACACCATGATGCAAGGGTGTGTGTATACAACACGGGTTATCCTGCCTTTGACAACGCCCCATTACCTCCTGTTCATTACTACCTACAAGGAAATCAAGTGGCCCCAATGTATTATGGATTAGGAAGGAAGGTAAAAGCTTTGAGGCCACAAGTTCAACAACCAGTGAGGATGCCTGCACCAAATCCTGCTCCTATAAGATCTTGGACACCTCGACCAAGGCCTGCTTTTATGCCTAGGTCTATGATGGTTCAAGAACCTGGAAGGGCTCCTCGACCAAGTGTTACATCTTCAACAAATCCTCTTGTTGTTGTTCAAACAACAAATGCTCCTCCAGTGAAAACAGCACCCAAGAAGAAGGTCCCAGGTCAATCTGGCCCGGGTCCATCTCAAAACTAATCACTTTCTTTTTAATGTGCAGAGACTGGCCCAGAGTGTTGCCAACACGTGGTACTTAGATAATGGTTGTTCTAGGCACATGACAGGGAACAAGGACCTGCTGTATGATGTCAAAAAAATATTGCACGGTGGTCCTGTTGCCTTTGGAGGTGATGTTCAGGGTGGAAGAATAATAGGAAACGGTCTCTTGACTAATGGTGAAATTTCATTTGACAAAGTGAATTTGGTGTCTAATCTGAAGTTCAACCTGCTGAGTGTCTCTCAAATATGTGACAACAAAATGCCAATGTTCTTTGATAATCGTGAATGTTATATTCTGAAAACCTGGCTTCAAGATTCCCGAAGATCAGATTCTATTTCGAGATAAACGGAAAGGGAATATGTATGCTCTGGATATGTCTACTACAAGGCCGACTGGCTCTATTTCATGCCTCTTGGCTAAGGCATCAGAAGATGACTCTACACTATGGCATAGGCGAATGGGTCATGTGAACTTTAGGAACATGAACCGCCTTGTTAGGGGGAAACATGTTGACGGTGTGCCAGAGAAGGAATTCATCCACATCGACAATTGTGTGGCATGTCTGAAGGGTAAACAACACAAGACGTCTCACAAGCCAAAACCACCGGGTAGAACGACAATAATACTTCAACAACTCCATCTCGACCTCTTCGGTCCTGTAAGAATCAAGAGTTTAGGGGGAAAATCATACTGCTTGGTTATCACTGACGACTACTCCAGATACTCATGGGTGTTTTTCTTGAAAGAGAAGTCTGAAACTGCTGAGATTTTGAAGTATTTTGTCACACGTGTCGAGAACAGATGCAGAGAGTGAGTTAGAATCATCAGATCAGACAATGGGTCTGAATTCAAGAATCAGACATTTGACGCATTTTGTAATGAAAAAGGCATAACTCGACAGTTCAGTTCACCGTATACACCGTAACAAAACGGAGTAGCTGAACGGAAGAATAGAACTATCATCGAAGCTGCCAGAACAATGCTTGCTGATTCTAACTTGAAATTATCTTTTTGGGCAGAAGCTGTCAACACAGCCTGCTATGTTCTGAACGGAACGCTCCTGGTCAAACATGCTAACAAGACACCTTTCGAACTATTTTCCAAAGTGAAACCGAATCTAAAACGATTAAAACCGTTCAGATGCGCTTGTACTGTATTAATTCAGACGGATTAGTTAACCAAATTTGCCCTAAGGGCTGATGATGGTTATTTTGTTGGATACTCAATGACCTCTGCGGCCTATCGGGTGTTCAACAGAAGAACTCAAGTTGTTATTGAGTCATGCAACGCTACTTGTAATGAGCATACTCTGAACATTAGAGATCCTACTCCGGACAGCATGTATGACCTAAACTCTTTCTCTTCATCTTTTAATGTGTTTCAATCTGATGATGTAGGTACTTCTTCTGCTGCAGTTTATCAAGGAAATGAAGCTACCAATCCTATTGTTGATGTGTTTGCACCGATTACTTCTTCGATCCTGGATACCATTTATTCAGTTGATCCTACGAATTTATCAAGGGATAATCAATCAACACCTTCAAGTGATGTTAATGGCACTTCATCTTCTGCCTCAGCACCTGATATGCCCACCATTCAGATTGATGAACATGTAATTGTGGAAGCAGAGCCTGCACAGGCAACAACCGAGGCAGACAACACTGTTGAAATTGATGTTGTTGCGCATGATTCTAACTCAGATGACGTAACAGAGATTGATACCTGAGAGACTCCTGGCGATGACCTGCAAATTGGGAATCTGGACTCGTCTATTCCAGTTCCTACTGTTGAAGAGACTCGAATTCACAAGATACATCCTACGAATCAGATCATCGGGTCGGTTGACAAACGTCTCACTAGGAGTCAGTCTAAGGAATTGAACACATGCTTGAATTCCTGTTTCATTTCACAAGAAGAGCCTCCCACTGTTCCTGTTGCCCTCTTAGATGATAACTGGATTGAAGCCATGCAAACAGAGTTACTACAATTCAAATTGCTCAATGTCTGGCATTTGGTAGATCCTCCTCCGGGTTTAAAGCCTATTCCTATCAAATGGATCTTCAAAAACAAGAGAGACGACGATGGAATTATTATCAGAAATAAAGCCCGCTTAGTTGTGAAAGGGTACATGTAAGTTGACGGCATTGATTACGAAGACGTCTACGCGCCTGTCGCTCATCTGGAGGCAATACGAATCTTCCTGGCTTATGACGCATCAATGAACGTTACTGTTTATCAACTTGATGTGAAGACCGCGTTCCTCTACGGAGAGCTTGATGAAGACATGTTTGTAGAACAACCTCCGGGGTTTGTTGACAAATATTTTCCTAAGGAATGTTACAAACTGGATACATCCCTCTATGGTCTACACCAAGCCCCAAGGAAATGGTACGAGACGTTATCGACATATCTGCTGTCAAACGGTTACAAGCGAGGGATAATTGATCAGACACTATTCATTCGACATGTTGGTGAAGATATGCTATTAGTGCAAGTGTATGTCGACGATATCATTTTTGGTTCAACAAATATCGGCCTATGCCATGCATTTGAGGAGTTAATGAAGAAGAAATTTGAGATGAGTGCAATGGGAGAGTTGACATTTTTCCTTGGAATTCAAGTGAAACAGAAACCTGATGGCATTCTTATCAGCCAAGGGAAATATGTGAAAGAGATCCTGAAGAAATTTGGGTTTCAAGATTCTAAAGGTTTCTCTACGCCCGGCGTCACTCGCCACAAGTTGAATCAAGATCCGGAAGGTGTTTGCATAGATGAGCACCTATACAGGTCTATGATTGGATCTCTCATGTATCTGACATCAAGTCGTCCCGACATCATGTTTGGAGTCTGCCGATGTTCCCGTTTCCAGAGTAAACCGAAAGAATCACACTTAATGGCCGTGAAGAGGATTTTTTGGTATTTGAAGTCCAATCCAAACAGAGGACTTTGGTATCCCAAAGATTCGCTCTTTGACCATCGAGCCTTCTCAGACAGTGACTACGCCGGTTGGAAACTCAATCGCAAGTCTACGACGGGAGGAGCTCAGTTTTTAGGGAACCGTCTGGTCTCATGGCAATGCAAGAAGCAGACAACAGTGTCAGTCTCAACGGTTGAAGCGGAGTACATTTTTGCTTCCTCCTGCTGCTCTCAAGTGCTCTGGATTCAGAATCAGCTTCTGGATTACGGTTTGAATTTCATGGGTACCCCTATTCATATAGATAATACTGCTGTTGTTTCAATTGTTAAAAATCCCATTCAGCATGCTAAAACTAAGCATATTGAGATTAGGTATCATTTCATTAGGGACTGTGCCGAGAAGAAACTAGTCACCTTAGTCCATGTTAATTCAGATGATCAGTTAGCAGACCTTTTCACTAAACCATTTGATATGTCTAGGTTTACCTTTCTGATTAGTGCTGTAAGCATGATTAATTATGATTGAACCTTCTCCATTCCCTAGTATGTTAGTATCTTGACTTCATAGGCTTAGTAACTTAGGAGTGTTATCTATTTTTTTCTCTTTATGCTTATTTGGTTTTATTTTATTATTCTAATCTTTAATATTTTTTCTGGTCTTTTGACTCTTTGAGTCATTTTTCAGGTTTGTCTGACCTTGATTTGACCTAAACACTTTTGTAAGGAATATTGCGCTTGAAATATTTTCGGCTGAATGTCAATTTTACTATGTTCCGGCTGAAGTTGAAGGTGAAGCGGAATTCTCACTTCAAGCGGAACTGGCAATTCAAGCAGAAAGAAGCAGTTTTGTCTTTTAGCGAATATTCCGGGTGAACTCGATTATCCACTAGATAATGAGTTCAACTGGACTTTTCCTGAGATGTCTTTTCAGCAAGTCCAATCCTGCAAAAGCTTCTCGTATGCTTCTATATCAGATTCAAGCCGCTCTCCTAAAGTAGTATGTTGCTGCTAACACGCAAGATATTCCAATTGCCGATGTTTATTCTTTTGGTAGTTTGTATTTGACTTTTTAGTTTCCGGTCTAGATTAGATCGCATAAGATCAATGGCTGTCATTGATCTCATCAGCACTATATATAGCATAGCTAGCTCTTAGTTTACACACGGTTGTCATCTTTGTTATCAGTTCTTGAACAACTTGTAATAGTGTAGCTTCGAGTTAATGCAAATAGTGCCGAGTATTTAATACTTTGTTGTTACTATATTTCTGCAAATCAAGCTTTTACATTATACACAAGAACTCAACAATTGCTTAAGTAAAGTGGAATATAACTTTAATTCCGCAGGGTTATATTTGCAAGTAAAGGGCTTTGTTTAAGTTTAACTCTAACTTTTAACGATCCTACAAGTGGTATCAGAGCTTTGGCTCTTACCTTGAAGACTCTCTGTGCTTCAAGGTTGATACTTTTTGCTTACTTTACAAGCTTTGCTGTTTTATCTTTCTAAAAGTTTTCAAAATGAGTGATTTCAGTTTAAGTTGCCCAAATGGTTCCTCCAACAAACCACCAATGTTCACTCCTGATGACTTTGGTACCTGGAAACTCAGGATGGAAGGTTTTGTTAGGATTCTGGACCGTCGTATTTTTGGAAATCTTTCACTGAAGGTCCCTACTCACCCATGGTTTCATCTGCTGATGATGCAGAAGTAAAAATACCTAAACCACTTGATAAATATGTTGAATCTGACTATACTGCTCTTGAATTTGACCATAAGGCATATTGGACTCTACATGCTGCACTTCCTAATTCCATTTGAAGTGGGTTCAAAGGATATAAAACTGCATTTGACCTGTGGAATGCCTTAAGTGAAATGTATGAATGAACCAGTGAAGTTAAAGAAAACAAGAAAGATGTGTTAAAACAGAAGTATGAAAACTTTACTTTCAAATCTGGTGAAACAATGACAAACCAGTACTTAAGATTTGTTTCTTTACTTGATGAACTTTAAAAAGTAGATGTAAAACTAGACCAGGTAGATGTTAACAGAAAGTTTTTCCGTTCCCTGCCTTCTGTGTGGACAGTTTACACTGTAAGCATCAGAGAATGCAAAAACTTGAAAAATATGAGACTTAGTGAACTTCATGGCATACTCAGTGCCTATGAAATGGAACTAGATCTTAAACAAAACTCATCTTCTGAGTCAACTCAGCTGTTTTCATCTGCACTAGTAACTACTGATTTTAACAGTCAAAGGTCTTCAAACTCATTATATCAGTCACCTATTGTCAGTTTCCCTGAGACATCTAGGTGTCAAGAAAGTTTTTCAAACATGTTTGAAAACCCTCACAACGCTCATGTAGCAACTGACTCATACCAAGGCTTCATACCCAAAGATCTTGAGTGCATAGGTGCCGATGATTTGGAAGAAATGGACATTATGACACAACTTGCTATGGTTTCTGTCAGAGCTCAAAGGTTCTACAAAAGAACTGGTAGAACCTACAAGGGAGCAAAAGGTGCTCACATAGGCCTTGACAAAAGCAAGGTGAAGTGTTATAATTGTCACCAACTTGGTCATTTTGCAAGGGAATGCCCTCAACCAAGAAGAGAAGGACAGAATCAAGGTCATGCTCAAGGGAAAAATCATGGAGGAAGCAATTCAAACAACAACAACTCTGGAAACAACTCAGGTTCCAAACCCACCCCACCAAAACCAACCGGAAGTCAAAACCACCAAAATGTGGTAGCTGCTGTTGCAAATCAAACCTCATATGCTGAATGGGAAGATTTCGTTGCTGAGTTTGAGCCTGTCAACCATGCTTTGATGGCCAAACAAGATTCCACCTCTGATCAGGTAAACTCTATCCCAGAGAAAGTCCTAGAAAATCTATGCAGCCCTGCCTGCATAGAACAAGTGTCAAAGTACCGAAATCACAACACTGACTTGATTGATGAAGTTTCAAATTTAAATGAGTTAAAGGAATGTTTCAAGAAAACTGAATCTTCATATATTTCAAAAATTGAGAATTTAACCAAAGAATATGAACAGTTGAAACAAACCAACTCAGTGCTTGAAACTCAGCTTGATGATTTACTCTCAAAACTTGAAAAGTCAAGAAACGAAACCAAGGATGCTAAGGCTGAGGTTGATGTTCTTAAGATCAAGCTGAAAGATGCTTTGTTCACCTGTGATAAATTCCAGGCTGCAAAAAAAAAGGCTGAGAAATTATGGATGGGAGGGATGTATGGAAAGGCAGGTGTTGGGTATAACTGTGTTGAGCCACCAATTGAATACTCACCTGTAATCAAACCAATTGATGCTTTAAAATCTGAATGTAAAGTTAGTCTCACAGTTGATGACATTTCATCACAGTCAAGTTCTGAAAACACTGTTGAGTCTAAGAAAGCTGAAGTCACTGTTGCAAGCTCATCTGCTTCAGTTGACCAATCAAAAATATGAAAACCATCAATTGTTGTTCCTCCACCAACTGTTTATGAACTTAAGGATTCAAAAGTTGGAGGAAAGCAACCTGAGAAACCAAAGGGAAGTGAAACTCAAAGGCTTGGTCAACTAAAATTTTAACCAAGTAACCAAACTTGAGTCTCCTAGAAAGTTTGAAACCAAAGTTGTTGAATGTATGTGCTGTGGTGAACAAGGTCACCTAGCTGCTGTTTGTCAGTTCAACCCAATGAGTAAAGTCAAACCATTTCAAAAACCAAAACCTGTTTTGAAACCAAAGGCTGATTTTCAAAAGAAGCTCACAGGAAGAATTTCACCTGTGAGAAACCACACTTAGAAGCATTTTGGATCTGAATCTAACAGAGTCTTGATTGGTAATGAAAGGAATGGAAGTGTTACTGTTTTCAAGCAAAATCGTTTTCCGGCTGAAGTTCAAGCGGAACATTTTTCCGCTCGAACTCATGTTCAACCGGAAAATAAGTTTCAACCCAGATCAGCTACTGCTCCGAAGCAGAGACCTCAAGTACATTGGAAATGATATGTTGATGGTACAAATTTATGTTGATGATATTATTTTTGGAACCTCTAATATTGTCTTGTGCAAGGAATTTGAAACTTTGATGCAGTCGAAATTTGAAATGAGCTCCATGGGAGAATTAACCTTCTTCTTAGGGCTGCAAGTGAAGCAAACTGCAGATGGTATCTTTCTGAACCAGTCAAAATACATCCAAGATATGCTTAAGAGATTTGACATGCTAACATGTTCAAGTGCCAAAACTCCCATCTCTACTTCCCATAAGTTAACCAATGACTTAAGTGGCAAGCCAGTAGATGTGCACTTGTACAGAGCTATGATAGGCTACCTGATGTATCTCACTGCTAGCAGACCTGACATTATGTTCAGTGTTTTCTTATGTGCTAGATATCAGTCTTCACTAAAGGAGTCACATATGCTAGCTGTTAAGAGAATTTTTAAGTACCTGAAGGGGCAACCAAAACTGGGTTTGTGGTATCCCAAAAACTCTGACTTCTCTTTCAAAGCATTCACAGACAGTGATTATGGAGGATGTGATATAGATAAGAAATCAACATCATGAGGATGTCAATTTCTGGGAGAAAGACTTGTCTCCTGGCAATGCAAGAAGCAAACTTGTGTTTCCACTTCAACTGCAGAAGCTGTCGCTTCAAGTTGTTGTAGCCAAGTCCTTTGGATCCAAAACCAAATGCTTGACTATGGGATCACATTCATGGAAACTCCTATTCTTGCAGACAACAACAGTGCCATCTCAATCATCAACAATCCAGTGAAGCACTCCAAGACCAAACAAATCGACATACGATATCATTTTATTAGAGACTGTGCAGAAAAGCATTTAATTAAACTATTCAAAGTTCACACTGATCATCAATTGGCAGATTTGTTTACAAAAGCCTTTGACGAGACTAGATTTTTCTACCTCATCACAGCCATTGGGATGATGAACTTTGAATAAGGCTTTTCACAAATCTAATAAAAGAGAGGCATGTGCTCAATTCATAGTCAGTAACTACTATTAAAACTATGAATAATTAACACAAATTTTCAAAAATCATGTGTTTTGGATTTCCGGTTCAAGTTCAGGTTCAACCTAAGAAGACAACTTTTGCAATTCACCGGGTGAACTTCAACCGGAAAAATGCTTTAAAAATGATGTGGAAAAATATCTTGAAAACAATTCTTTCAAGCGGAAAAATTGTCCGCTTGATGTTCAAACGGAATAATTTTTGTTTTTAAAATAAAGGAGAAAATGGGTTCCACTTAAACTTCCGGGTCAACAAAGTCAAAGTCTCATTTAATTACCCGAAGGCACAATTTTCTAAGCGGATATACATTTATTTACCCATTAAGTTTTTAACTGTTTTAAATTCGAGGTTTCAGTAAATTAACTTTTGGATAAGGACATGCTTTAACCAGTTGTACCGTATAACACATAAAGCACCTGTCTCATCAGTCACTGAACCGTCGATTTTTAACCTCTCTCCTCCACGTCAGCACCAAAAAAAAAGTAAAACGCCCTAATTTACCGTCAGTTTCCCCATTTCTCTCAACCCCACTCAGAAATTACTCCCAAATTTCTCTCAAACCCTCTCCGATAAACTTCCGATTAACCGTCAACATTCTCAAAATCTGTCTCAACAATGGCTCCCAAAGCGAAGGCGAGTGGCAAGAAGCCAATCGGTGATTCCAAGTTCCCGGTAGAACATAACCTGGTGGCATACCTAGAACCACCAAGCAAAACTGATGTCTACAACGACATGATTGACTTCATCAAAAGGTCTCATCTTCATCACGCGCTCATTGTTGAAGCCGAAATTTTCGAAGAAGTGATGGAAGACTTTTGGGTTCATGCTAGGGTTACCGAAGGCGAAAACGGTAGTGAGAAAATTGTGTCAACTGTTCAAGGGAAAGATGTAGATATAGATGAAGCAAAAGTAAGAAATTGGTTGAAGTTAAGGGATGAAGGTGGATACGAAGAGGTTGACCACAAGAAATATCTCCGCTTGTTCAGAAATATTGGATATGGTGGTTCCTTGACAAGCAGAACCATCAAGAAAGGGCAATTACCATACAAATGGAGATTCTTGGCACACACAATTCTGGTGTGCTTGTCTCCAAAGAAAGGCGGATTTGACGAGCTTGCAAGTGAACAAGCCGCTGCCTTCTATGCTGTGGTAAAAGGTGAAAATTTTAATTTTTCAAGACTCATTTTTCAGGCCCTAAAATCAAATGTCCAACCTGAATATGTTTACGTATATCCCAGATTCCTAACTTACATTCTCAAAGAAGAGTACCTCCAAATAGTTTGGCTTGGTACAATTTTGCATCAAAAACTTCTGAATGAGAAAACTTTTTCCAAACTTGCTTTAAACAAGTCTGCATTTCTTGGAAGGGACACTGACTATCCCTTACCAACTCCAATGCAGTTTCCTGATGAACCTGCTACTGCAGAGGTTCAAACGGGAACTGTAGCAGCAACTGAGCCCCAAGCTCAAGATGACAGAACTGTAGATCTAACAGCATCTGATCGCACATCTGTCCCAGCTTCCTCTTCTCTCAAAGTCTTTCAATCCAAAAAGAGGAAAGCTTCCACAAACACTACCACTGCCACCTCCTCATCCAACTCACCTCCTGTCATATTCAAAACACAGAGAAATGTGGTGACTAGGTCTCATCCACCTAGTACCACTAACCAACCCGAAGCTTCTAACCCCGCCCAAGGCAAAAAGCCTAAGCGGAAACTGGTAAAATTGGGATTATCTCTTAGGAATGAACCTTCAGTTGAGGGGGAGTCATTAGAAGCAGATGTACCATCCCCATCTGAACATTTATCACCCCTACAACCCCTGTCACCAAGGAGTGACAGTGCTCCCAATCTTGGATTAAATGAAGGTGTTATTAACTCACCTGCCTCATTACATGAGAACATCCTGATAAGCCAGGACCCTGTAGCACTGCAACCCCACTCCTCACCGGAGGTGAATATCAGGAGTCATGAAGAGATTCATGCAAAAAGGGTTGATGCTGCCCAAGGATCCCAACTGGATATTGGTGTCAGTAGTAACATCAATAAGACCCAATTTGCGGCAATCTTCTCTGAATCAGCACCTGGAAGTCCTTTATTGGAACCAAGGGCTGCTGAAACAGATGAGGAGAATCCCTGGTGCCAAGAAGCCATGGGTACCAATGCTGATTAATCTCGGATTGATAGTTTGGTTTTGTCCAAGGATACTGGCAAAAAGCCAGTTGAGGACAGTTATACACTATCAGAATTGACGAAACTGTACCTTTCTCTGCAAGCACAGGTTGAAACTCTCAACACAACTGTTGCTAAATTGGTTCAAGTTGATCCTATTCAAACTGAAGCAGGTCCTTCAAGCCCTATCAAAGATGCTGATGAAGTTATTGCAACTGATGAAGCTGATACTGTCAAATTAGGGGAGAAGCTACCCTCAAGACCTATTATCACAGAAATTGAAGAAGTTCAAAGGATACCGGCTGAAGTCAGAGCCACAGCTTGCCAAAGAATTGGTGTGAGTCCCTTCTCAGTTGAAGATTGTTGGGTAAACATGAGATGCAGTCAACTGATTGCCATTTCTCCTTTTGAGGACCTCAATCTTGCTGAACTAGTACAGTCATTGTGATATCTGAGAATTTCAAGGTTAACTTCCGTTAGACAATCTCCGTTAGTTACGTTATAAGTGTTAACTTAGTAACTAATGCTTAACTAGGCCGAATACGTCCACGACCTTTGGTTGATCACCGAACCCGACCACTTGTGTTATGTGTTTATGTGTTTACTGTCATTATGTGCAATGTGATTTAAACGCATGATTTAGTACTATTAATAGCATGACAAATTGTGAATCCTTGATTTTGTGATAAACTGTCCACTTTTGGTTTCCAGCGAAACTACCGGGCGAAACTGTAGATTCGCTCGGTAGCCGGCTAAGCTGTTTGATTTCCATGTGTTCAGAGCCAGTTTCGCTTGGCCAGCGAAACTGCCAGCGAAACTAGCTCCTGATATAAAGACCATAAAACCCTAATTACTCTCCATTTGCATAAACCACACAAAACACACACACACTAGCCTGGAATTTCTGGTCAGTCGAGAAACACCACGAGCCGACGCGATCTCAGCCTCGAGACATCATCCATTCGGATCCATTCGGACCCTAGATCGAATCGTGAGTCCCAAAACCATTCTTTATGCATTTTCTATGTGTTTTCTTAAAAAGCATGCCTAGATCTTCATGTAATCACTTGATCTTCTGATATGATGTTTAGGAAGGCTAGATCTATCATAAAGTCTGTAACTTTATGCTTGAAATCAAACCATAATGAAGATTCATGCTAGTTAGGTCATTTTAGGTTTAAAATGTGTTTTTGGTGATTTGAATGTGAAAACCCATGTTTAAGGTGTTAAAACTTACTGTTTAATGTTGGTAAATGATTATGCATGCTAAATATTGAACCACATGAAGTATGGAAGCTGTTAGATTGATTTTTAGGCTGATTTATGTGTTTTTCGCGACTAGCGAAACTGAGCTGTTCTCTGGGCGAAACTATACAGCGAAACTGTATAGATATTCATCCAGC
>JBCNJP010000013.1:22874905-22906679 GCA_039602395.1 Deinandra increscens subsp. villosa | reverse complement strand
CATGACCAGGTCTTGATAGAAAGGCGAGTCTTTGTTGAGCCCCATCTTGAAGGCCTGGACTGCAGTTGCCATGTCCATGTTTGGGATTTCCAATACTTCTCTGCTGAATCTGCTAACGTAATTCCTTAGGGATTCTCCTGCATTCTGGGTTACCCTATACAGATCACTTGTTAGTTTTTCAAAGATACGGCTGCAAGAGAATTGATTGTTAAATAAGTTAATCAAATGCGAAAACGAAGTGATAGAGTAAGGAGGAACATTCAGGAGCCATTTCAGGGCTGCCCCTGTTAGGGTGGACCCAAATCCTTTACATAGGCATGCTTCCTTGATTTCAGGGGGCATGTAGATAACCTCCATTCTTTCTCGGTACTGCGCCACATGTTCTTCAGGGTCTGTCGTGCTGTCATAAGGTTTCATGTTGGGTGTTTGAAACCTCTTAGGTATCTCCACGTCACAGATTGGTGAAGCAAACCTGGACAGCCTATGGCTTGCTGGCCCAACTTCAGGGATAGGCTGCACAACTCCCGGGACATTTGAAATCATTTGCCTGAGTTTCTGAATCTCTCGTTCCACTGATGGGCTGATCCCTGAATCCTGCACTGAATTTTTAGTATTAGCATAATGGGTGAAAGTTTGGGGAGTGTTACCGACATCCTGGGGTATATTTGTCCCAGGATTAACGACGGGTTCCCTAATGGTAGACGCCCTGGGTAGATCAGCATGGGCCATTTGAGTAGGGAAGAACGTTGATCTTCCGTTCGATGGGGTGACATCTTCATGTACCCTGGAATTACTCCCAGGGGTGTTGAAATTCAGAATCCTGGGGTCAACTGGAGAGGGTTGAGCTGGTGCAGCCCTAGGTAACTCCGATCTCACGCTCGTTAGTTGGGCCAGGAATTCCTGATCAGCTTTTGTTGGCGTTCCATGTAGCGTTCCATTCTAGTGAGTGAGGAGAGGATATCATCATTGGATATCAGAATAGGGTCTTCATGGACGTTATCCATTTCAATCCGTTCGGAGTTGATTGTTGAACCATCGTTGCGTGTGGTCGCAGTTGAGGTATTGACCCTCGGTGGGATGGCTCCACTTGTTGAAGTGCTGAGAGCAGGAACCGAAGCATTCGAGGTGTTCATTTGTGTTGACATCTTTTGGTAGATTTTGGTAAAAATCAAGTTTAGGATGAATCTAAAAAGAGTTTGACAAAAGATTGACACCAATTGCCCCACGGTGGGCGCCAAATTGTTTTGGCTAAAAATTACTTAAGCAAGATTAGTAAAATTTGAACCAAATATGAATGTGAGGTTCAGTGCCTAGGATTTATATATGAAAACAGTTTGAAGAAATCCTGGGATAGCAGTTGAATTCCAGGGACAAACAACTAAAATCCTTGGTAAAAAGTTTGGTTTGCTTATGAAATTCGTTAAAAAACTTAGCAACACAAATGCAACCTGAAATGCAAGTAGGAACACCGAGAATTTTACTAGTGAGACGAGAGAATTTAGTCAAATATCTTGATATTGTCAAAAAATTATCTTTGCTTTTCGAAAGTTTTAACATTTCACAGGTTCCAAGAGAAGACAATTCAGAAGCCGATGCTTTAGCAAACTTGGCTTCATCGCTCAGGATCCCTAACATAACGCACATCCTGACCCTGAAAATAGCTCAACAAGAAGCTCACGTAGTTGATGACAATAAAGAAGTAGATGTTGGGAATCTCGAGGATACCCAAGAATCATGGACTTATCCAATCATAAAATATCTTAAAAACGGAGAGATTCCTAAGGGTGAAAATCCTAGGGCTTTTTCACACCAAGGTAACACCTTATTTCATCTTAGATAACATATTATATAGAAAATCTCATGCAGGTGTCTACTTGAGATGCTTATAGAAAGCAGAAGCTCTTAAGGTGCTTGAAGACATCCATAGTGGAGATTGTGGAAACCACACTGGGGGCAGAGCACTCTTCTCCAATGTTCTCATATTTGGTTACTATTGGACTACAATAAAGAAGGATGCCATGAGATTCTCACAAAAGTGTGCTGCCTGTCAAAGGCACAACAATATTTTGCATCAACCAGCTGAGCATCTGCATCCTATACTATCCCCATGTCCGTTCATGAAGTGGGGCATGGATATTGTAGGTAAGTTGCCCAAGGCTCCTGGAGGAAAAGTGTTTATGCTTGCTATGACAGACTATTTCTCCAATTAGATTGAAGCAAAAGCCTATGTGCAAGTAACGGAGAAAGAAGTGATATCATTCATCAAGAGAAACATCCTTACCAGATTTGGGATTCCGGCAGAAATTATATGTGACAACGTCTCCCCGTTTATCGGCAAAAGAACAACAAATTTTTATGCAAGATGGGGCATAAAGATGATTACATCAACACCTGTCCATCCTCAAGCTAATGGACAGGCGGAATCTAGCAATAAGATCATCATCAACAATCTCAAGAAGAAGTTGGGCTCCAAGAAATCTAGCAATAAGATCATCATCAACAATCTCAAAGCCTATTTTATAAGAGAATCCCGTTGGAATCCCAAGGATCCTCACTGCCCAAATGCTGTAAGGACTAGATCTCCCACCTTAAACCTTCTGATCCTCACATGTTTGTTGTAGGTCTTAGAAATTCTTTGTTTATACGCTGCCATACTCCTAGCCGCTTGATCTCTCAGTTCATCCAGGGTATCCAAGTCTTCAACCAGGGACTAATCATTCGAATCCTGGGTCTGACCACTGACCCTGAATGTTGGGACCACCATTTCTGTTGGGATAACTGCTTCAGTAACAAAGACCAAGGAAAATGGGGTTTGGCCTGTGGCGTTCTTGGAAGTAGTCCTATCTGCCCATAACGCCAAGGGTAGCTCTTCTGCTCATCTTCCCTTCTTCTCTTTCAATTTCTTCTTTAAGTTGTTTATTATAATCTTGTTGCTTGATTCAGCATGGCCATTAGCCTGAGGATGCACTGGTGTTGATGTTATCATCTTTATGCCCCAGGATTCAGAGAATCTTGTGGTTCTACTTCCGATGAATTGGGACCCGTTATCACAAATAATCTCGGATGGTACTCCAAATCTTGTTAAAATATTCCAATTAATAAAGGATATGACTTCTTTCTCCCTGACTTGAACGTATGCCTCAGATTCGATCCATTTTGAGAAGTAATCTATCATAGCTAGCATGAATACCTTTCCTCCAGGGGCCTTGGGTAATTTCCAACAATATCCATCCCCCATTTCATGAAGGGCCAAGATGCTAGAATAGGGTACAATGGTTCTGCAGGCTGGTGAGGGAAATTGGCGTGTCTTTGACAAGTGTCACATTTCTGTGAGAAAATTCTAGGAATCCTTCCTCATGGTAGGCCAATAATACCCTGTTCTAAGAATCTTGGACATTAAGGACCTGCCCTGTATGGTTTCCACAATCACCCTCATGGATATCTTTGAGTACTCCATGGGCCTCATCCTTCTCCAAGCACCTCAGATATGCACCTGCAAAATATTTCCTATACAATATGTTCTTAATAATCACGTACCTGGCACTCTTACTCTGAATGCACGGGCATCCTTCTCGTTCCCTGGAATAGTACCATCTTGCAAATACTGAATAATTGGTCTGGTCCAGGACTCCTTCTGGGTTGAAGAATCCTGGGTACTGGATACCAAGATTTTATCTGCTGTATCAGAATCCTGGGTATCCGTACCTTGGTCTATGGCTGGTGTTAGTATATGAATTATAGGAATATAGGTATCTTCAAGTGCCTTGAATGCTGAGCCTATGTTTGCCAATGCATCTGCTTCAGCATTCTCCTCTCTTGGTACTTGTTGAATATTAAAATTTTGAAAATCCTGGGACATTCTTTTTACCACCTCCAAGTATTTGATTAATTTCTCTCCTTTAGCTGCGTGGGACCCATTAAAATGGTTAGCTAAAATAAGAGAGTCAACATATACCTGGATGTGCTGAATTCCTAAGTGTAATGCTAAGTGTAACCCAGCAATTAGGGCCTCATACTCAGCTTTGTTGTTAGTTTCTTGGAATCCACACCTAACAGCCTGGGGTATCATATCCCCCTATGGCAATTTTAGTACGATTCCTAGGCCTGTCCCCCTGAGATTTGATTCTCCATCACTGAACAAGGTCCAGCACCCTAAAATTTCTTCGTGTTGAAGCTACTGGAATTCATGGTCTGCCTCATGTTGTATGTCAGTACTGAAATCAGCCACAAAATCAGCTAGAGCCTAGGATTTTATAGTTGTTCTGGCCTCGTAGATCAGATCATACGCACTCAGCTTCACTGAAGACTTAGCCATTCGACCTGACATTTCTGGTTTTCTCAAATCAGACTTTATAGGGTAGTTAGTTCTAACATGGATTGTATGAGTTTCAAAGTAGTGTCTAAGTTTAGTAGATGCCCTACTTAGGGCTAATATAAGTTTTTCAAGGTGTGAGTACCTGGATTCAGCGTCAAGTAAACTTTTACTTATGTAATATACAGGGTATTGCTGACCTTCTGCATACTTGGTCAAGACTGCGCTTACCGTATTCCTGGAAACTGCTAAGTATAGGGACAAGGGCTCCCCTAGATTAGGCTTCATCAACAAGGGTGCCATGGACAAGTATGCCTTCAAATCCTGGAACGCCTTCTCGTGCTTTTCATTCCACTCTAATTTCTTGTTCTTCTTCAGGATGTCATAGAATTCCCTGCATCTTTCCGAGGATTTTGATATAAATCTATTCAGGGCAGCAATTCTACCTGTAAGCCTTTGAACGTCTTTGGTGCTGGATAGTGATCGTAGGTTGGCAATCGCCCTGATCTGCTCTGGACTTGCCTCTATACCTCTCTTGGTTACCATGTATCCCAGGAATTTGCCTGCTCCGACCCCGAAATGACATTTCTCTAGATTTAGCTTCATGTTGTATTTATCCAGGATGTCAAAGGAATCCTTAAAGTCCTAGACATGTTCATTGATGACCCTGGAATTTACCACCATGTCATCGATATACACCTCCTTCGTGTCCCCCAGTTTTTCTTTGAACATCATGTTGACCAATCTCTGGTATGTTTCCCTTTCATTTTTTAGTCCAAAGGGCATAACTATATAGCAATATATACCAGTTGGTGTTATGAATGCCGTATCTTCTTGATCCTGGGTCTCCATCTGGTACGCTGCACCAACTGGTCCGGCGGACCATGTGGTACGCTCAGTTGCCTAACAAGACTCACACAATTGCTCTCATTACATAGATACAATACACGAGACACATCAAGGCATAGGAATATGCTCTAACAAACTCCCCCTTAACGTGTAGTGTATCTAGTCTAACTAAATCTCTAGTCTTCAATCTTCAACACTTGATCAACCGTTTTCTGAGAAATTGTAGACATATGTTCTTCACACTGTTTCTTTACAAAATCCCATATCAGCTTTGCTTTTCCACAATCTCTAACATGATTTTTTAGAGTTATAGGCAAAGCTAACCGAAGAAGTGCTTTAGCCTTTTCATTTTGATCATATGATTCCCTTTCATCAATTGAAAAATTCCATCTCATCTTACACTCACCACCATAAGTTGTTGGATACTGATATTCATTTGAAATCGATAACCACAACCGTTTATCCAAGTCAACAACATATGCTCTAAAATTTGTTGCCCAACCATGATAATCTTCAAGATTTATCAACTTCGGCACAATCTGACTATGTCTCTCAATAATTGCATCAATTGTATACATTTTGAAAATTGTGAAATTGGATAACAAAACTTCAAACTCGAAAATGAATGTCTTAGAATTTGATTTTGAAGATCAACTTTGAACGAACAATGTAGAGCTCGTCGAGACGATCGATTTGAGTACTTATGGCTCTCGTAGCGATTAACGATGCAAAAGTTATGACACTTTTAAGAAACTGCCAGCGGACCAAATGTACCCAGCGGACCAAAATGGTACGGAGGACCAAATTTGTACTCAGCGGACCAGATTTGGTACGGCGGACCAAATGGTACGGGGGTGGACCAAAAATGGTACGGGGGCGGACCAAATGGTCTGAAACTGCCGCTGACCAAATTTGAAGATTTCCTGGCGGACCAACAGCGGACCAACGGAGGACCAACTGTTCTTCGAGCGTACCAACGCTGAAATCGACGGATTTTCGTGAATTTTGACAATTTGGACTTGAATTTGCTTCAGAGAGGTGCGAAAACTCACTAGGAACACTCAGAAATCATTTTTTACCTCGGAAACACTCGGAATTGAAGAAATTTTATGAAAAACCAAAGAAACCCACTTTCTCTCACTAGAAAAATCCAATTTTGATCAATTCAAACCAGCAGAGCAACCTGGATTTGCTCTGATACCACTTGTAAAACACAATAACGATCTTACTACTGGATGAACCGATCGATCTAGTGCACGAGAATGTAAATAAGCTTTGTTTTATTGATTTCACAAAGAGAACAATTACAAAGCTTTGGTTTGTCTCTCTAGAACACACTTAGAAACACACACTTAGTGGAGATGATATGACCAGAAGTTCTCTATCAGTACTTAACTCTCTACACATACTACCTATTTATAGGTAACTTAGACTAGCTGGCGTACCACCCAGCGTACCAACTGGTACGCTGCACCAACTGGTCCGGCGGACCATGTGGTACGCTCAGTTGCCTAACAAGACTCACACAATTGCTCTCATTACATAGATACAATACACGAGACACATCAAGGCATAGGAATATGCTCTAACACATCTGAATTTGCTGAAATCCTGAGGTGGCATCCATGAAAGTCAACATTTCATGGCCTGCCGTTGCGTCAACCATGGAATCTATGTGTGGTAGTGGGAATGGATCTTTTGGGCATGCACGGTTCAGGTCCGTGTAATCCATGCATACCCTCCATTTACCGTTTTTCTTACTTACTACCACCACGTTGGCTAACCACCTGGGAAGCTTCACTTCTCTGATCATCCTTTTTTTAATAGTCTATCCACCTTGTCCTGGATTATGCCGTTCTTTTCTGGTGCAAACTTTCTTCTCTTTTGGTGAATGGGCCTGTCATGTCGTCATGAGACCAAGCAAAGGTTGTCATTCTGGTTTTGAGTAGGTGTACTAATTGTTCCTCTATTGGCCCTGGAATATTTGTTCCGATATACACTTTCTTCCCTGGATATGAGGGATCCAACTCGACAGCTTTGGTGTCCTCTTCCTGTAGAAACGAGAAACGATCTTACTACTGCGTGTATCAATCAATCATAGCAACAACGGATGTAAATAAGAGAATTCTTATTGATCACTTGAAGATACAATGAAGTTCTCTCTAGTTTCTCTCTCTAGAAACACACACCAAAAGTGTAGAAATGACAGAAGCGTTCAGAAGTATTAAACTCTCATTCTAACACTACCTATTTATACTAAGTGACTAACCATCCAGCGTACCAAACTGATACGCCGGACCACATGGTCCGCCGGACCAAGTGATACGCCACTAAAGACATTTCTACCATAACTCATATTCAGACACGCTCACATAGATACAATACACGAGACACTCGTAGCATAGGAATATGCTTCTACAGACTCCCCCTTAACGTGTAGTGTATCTATTTTCTAACTAAACTTCAGTCTTCAATCTTCAACATTGCTGCATCCGATCTTTGACTTTAAATCTTGTCAGAAATAGAGCTTGCATGGCTGGATCACTCTTGAATCAACTTTGAACTTCAAGATCCATTTGTGAAAAATACTTCAAACTCCCCTTCTCACCATGCTTGAGTCTTTGATATCCATAACCTGCAATTTCAGAAGACAGAAACGCGGTTTCCTTTTCTTTTGAAAATTAATTTACTCTTGGCACAAAACTTCTCTTCGAGAATCCAAGAAAGATTTTAAATTTTGATTTTGTATCACATGTCAATCGGTCGAAAACAAATAAGAAACAAAATCTTTTTGGCTTTTTGAAATTTTATATCAAAACACCTAAAATCTTTTTGATTTTTCTAAGTTTATGCTAAAACACACCTAAAATCTTTTTGAACTTTTCAGATATGAAACATAAATGCAATACAGAATCAGACACTATTTTGTCTTTTGTGAGAAAGATCACAACTTGGGATCATATTGAACATAACATGCTGAACTACATTTCAATTTCAATTACTTCAGCACATAAGTCATGTCGATTACTGGTATAATTTGTCCATTTTAAACTCAGGCAAAATCATACTCATAACATCTGGATATGTTATTGTATTGATTAGATTTGCATTGACCAGTGTACCCCATACTATCAGACATACTCAGATATTTTTTTTATATCACACTTTGTGAATTCATTTGTGTCTTGATCACATAATGATTGTATTCATGATTCAGTCAACTGTGTTCCATGCAAAAAGAAATAAGAACGTTAAATCGTCTACCTTAAGGTCGATCTTTCGATACGCAGATAAGGCCTCGGATTTAACAAAATAAGAAAATAAAACAAGTTGAAATCGTATAACTCAACAACAATCAGGTCGGTACTCCCGTACACGCAGAGAAAATCCGATGAGTTATACGAAACACCAAAGAAAATAAAGCAGAACGTCAAACGAACAACAATCAGGTCGATCGTTCGATACGCAAAGAAAGTCCGATCGTTTGACAAAATAAAGAAAATCAAACAAGTTTAAATCTTTGCAAGATGAACACATTTATACACAGTGACTTCTCATTTTCTTTTTCACATATCTTTTCTTGATATATCATGAGATATGCATCAAGATGTTGTCCACATGGTCAAGCCTTAGTATTTTAATGTTTATCACATCTGAATACTTTCTGATTTAATGCCGAGCCTACCAAGCACATCAAACACTGATCTTATGGTTGTTTCATCTATTTTATCCATGAGTCAGACACGTAAGCCAATGTACCATCATTTCCCAAATATGTCGGATACAATTTCTCATTTTTCAATGTTTTTGTATTTTTCCATTTTTCGATGTTTTTGTATTTTTCATTTTTTCGATGTTTTTGTATTTTTCATTTTCTCCCCCTTAAAATGAAAACTATATTTTTGAAATTTCATTTTAATACAAACAAAAACACAAAGACGCTATTTTTTATTTTTCAATTTTCTCCCCCTAAACTACATACGGAATGTAAAACGAAAGAAAATTGACCTTTCGACATGGATACCTTTCAGGTTTAGTTTTCAGAAAAATTTCAGTTTTGAAATTGATATCACATGTAATTTAAGTTAAATCAGCAGAATACTCCTCCATCAGCAACTTTTCAATCACCGATAAATATTTTAGAAGTACCTGCACACTGGTCAAACACATCAGTTTATAAATGACCCGAAGCGCATTGCTTCTGGTCGACCAGTATCTTGATTTCCTTTTGAAACCACATTAGGTTTCCAGTGTTGTTGTTTTGGTAAATTAGTATCTGATGAACCTGTCACAGTCGATTGTGACGAACAACCTACATATGAAACATTTTGAAAACGCAGAATAAATCTTCCTTGAGTATTGAAAAATGTAGGTTGTGGGAATTCATCAAACACTCTGTCATATTCATCAATGAATCGCGGTTTGGCAGTTTTACCAACATATGGAACCTTTTCTCTTCTTGAACTAGAAGCAGCAGTGACATGACAATCTTGTGCCATATGCCCTTTTTGGCGGCAATTGTAACACAAACGATTGTGTATGTTTCTTTTCTGTGAAACCTGCATAGCTTCACAAACATATTCATCTCCAAAATGATCATAAAAATTATCATATACCTGACAACGATGATCATGAACCCATTTAGAAGTCGGGCTCTTTGGAGTAGAATTTGATCCTCCAGAAGAAAATTTTGCAAATTGATTCTTCTTGTTCCTCGGATCAGTAGTCTTCACAAATACTTCAGCAATTTTCTGAGCATCCACGCAGTGAAGCGGGAATTCTTTATCAGAAAATATTTGTTCCGAACCCTTGAGTTTGTAGAACCTCTTGGGTTGAACCTTCTCAGCTTTGAAGACATCTTTTCGCACCTGCTTCACATTGATTTTTTTTAGTTGTTGTGGTTTTGAAAATTGTGAACTACCACCTTTATCAGCTTTTCTTTAAAATCCCAACCCAACACTTTTTCCTGAACCCTTTTCTCCCATTCCAGTAGACTTATGCCCATTCTTTGCCAACCTAGAAAATTCAGCTTGAACTTTCGTGAGATCTTTTGGAGCATGGAGAATTGTTTCATCAATGTCAGCTTTTGAAGACGAAGACCCAGACACAACCTTTTGAGCTTCAGAAGCTTCAGTACTTTTGCCTTTGTCTTCTTGCTTTTCTTCAATATATATGGAACCAACAAACTCAGAATAATCACCGGTCTCAACCTTGTCTTTCAAATCATGAACTCCTTCTTTGAGACTTCCTGGTGGCGAGACTGTCTTGTTAAACATCTTCTCAAAATTTTCATCTTTGGCCAGAAAACTTGTAAAAGATTGTGAGTTAGTAACCTTGTTCAAAAGACGTTTTGAATCAATGACTTCAATCTTTAATTCAGAAATTCTTTGATGAGCTTCAGCCAACTCTTTTTCTGTTGCAATGAGCTTCTTTGCCACTTTGTTAGTTTCATACTTTTACAATCTTAACTCATCTAATCCGGCCACCAATTCCTTCTCGAGTTTATCTTCATTTCTTTTCTGAATATCCAAATTTGCATTTTGCAACTTGTTCACTCTAACCAACTCCCTCTTCTCATCAAGTAACTTTTCCATATCAGTCTGATAAGATTGAATCTTAGTAGCTTGATCACCAGAAAGTTGAGTAAGAGTATCAAGTCTGGACTTTGATTTATCAAAAATATTTTGAAAATCTTTTGCAGTATCCTCAGCTTCATCTTTCCATTTCTTCACTTCTTGAACTAAGTCATCCTTTTCTGCAGATAATTTTGTAAATTTCTTTTCAAATTCCTGCTCAACACCTTCCAACTTTTCTCTATCAGCAACCAAATCTTCATTTTCCTTAATCAGACTTTGAATCTTCTTATCTTTATGAGAACATAATTCACAAACGGATTCATAACCACTATTTCCAGATTCACTTGAATCAGATTCAGAATCAGTTATATCTACTTCATTATCACTATGAACAATTTGAGCAATCATCGCAGATGAACCAGTCCATGCAGACTCATCATTAATGTCATCAGTAGCCCAATCATAGCCTTGATTTGATGTTCGTGCTTTTTCAAATGCTTCAAGTACATTAGCATCCCAATCACAACCTTCACTGGATGCAGGAGCAATGGCAGTCAAAGCAACTGGAGAATTAGAAGTTTGCCCCCAATCATATTGTTTATCAACTTGAGATACCAAAGCTGTTGAAGACTTTGATGAAGAAGCAGTTGATTTTGAACACTCACGAGCAAAATGTCCAAAATTGGAACATTTGAAGCATTTTGCCTTTGATTTATCTTGAATCTTTTAACTCGTTGAGCTAACATTGCCAGTTGCCAATTGATATCCATTTGCTCAAGATTATCAGGATCGATTTGATCGAAATCCTCTTCAATTAGATTAGAAGTTGTCAAACCACCATTTAGCAACCCATAATATGAAGATAATAAAGCTGAGATTAATGCCAAGTGCTCATCCGGTGTTTTTGCTGAATATGAAGTCGAACGTGACTGATTTAGAACAGTGAAGTTACACCCTCTTGAAGAATTTCCAGAATTTCCTGAACCATGACCAACAACAAAAGCAGTTTGAGGTGGATTTGTTGAATTAACACTGAATGATTTTGCCTTTGCATTGATACTTGCAGAATTTTGTCCATGATATAATTCAGGATTTTGTAATTGAGCAGTGGACTTGTTTGAATTCATCATTTCCATTTCTCGAGCATGAAGCTTTCTGGTTAAATCATGAAATGATAATGTGGAATAGTCTTTGTCATGAGTAATCAACAACACATAACTTTCCCATTTCTCTGGTAATGCTTCCATTAATTTTTCTTTCAATTCTTCCTCGGTCTTTTCAATCTTGACAACTTTCATCTCACTAATTAGATGTGAAAACCTTGAAACAAGAGCAGAAATATTTTCTTTGTCATATTGTTGAAAATTCTCAAATTCCTTGTTCAAAACTTTTCGTCTACTCTTCTTATATTGATCATTGCCTTCACATCGAGCAGATAAAGCATCCCATAACTGTTTAGCCTTCTTGCAAGTACTGAATTGATGCAACAACTCGGTAGGTAAACCATGGTAAGATAACCATAAACTTTTTGTTCAAGTTCATAACTTTTTCTTTCATCCTTATCAAAATCTTGAATCTCTTTATACTCACCATCTGCAGTTGGACGTACATACAACTTATGAATTGGAATCCATAAATCATTATCATTTGTGCTAATGTATGCAGAAAAACGTTGCTTCCAATTTTGATAATCTTCCAACTTTAACAACTTGGGAACTTTCTGACTTGTTCCTATTTCATTATCAAAATTGAGCATAGCTTGTACCGTGCTTTGCATAGCCGCAAACGCTTGAAAATCGGACATTTTTCACTATTCTGCCAGCGGACCAAAACAAATCGACGGACCAGTTCCGGACCAAAACAATCAGGCGGATCAAATTTGTACTAGCGGATCAGATTCCGGATCAGATGAACTAGCGGACCAGAATTATACTAGCGGATCAGATGCGGACCAGATATCTTCAGCGGATCAAATTTGAAACGGCGGACCAAATAAACCAGCGGACCAGATGTGATACGCCAAAACCGCCACGAACCAGTTCGTTGAAGATTGCCTGGGCGGACCAGTCAGCGGACCAGCTGATCTATCAGCGGACCAGATGCAAATAAAGCTGAAATCGAATGATTTTCACGAATTTTGACAATTGAAGCTGAAAACTGGATCAATATGATGCGAAAACACTCCAGGAGCATAAAAAAATCATTTTTATCCTTGGAATCACTCAGAATTGGAAGAAATTGAAGAAATACTTATGAAACCCAAGCTTTCTCTCTCTAAAACTCCGAAAATTGATAAAAAACACAGCAGTAGAACAACCAATAGTTCTGATACCACTTATAGAAACGAGAAACGATTTTACTACTGCGTGTATCAATCAATCATAGCAACAACGGATGTAAATAAGAGAATTCTTATTGATCACTTGAAGATAGAATGAAGTTCTCTCTAGTTTCTCTCTCTAGAAACACACACAGAAAGTGTAGAAATGACAGAAGCGTTCAGAAGTATTAAACTCTCATTCTAACACTACCTATTTATACTAAGTGACTAACCATCCAGCGTACCAAACTGATACGCCGGACCACATGGTTCGCCGGACCAAGTGATACGCCACTAAAGACATTTCTACCACAACTCATATTCAGACACGCTCACATAGATACAATACACGAGACACTCGTAGCATAGGAATATGCTTCTACACTTCCCTTGCTTCCAGGGCTTCCCGGGCCTTTTTCTTTAATTTCTATCATTGTCTTGGTTTAGAGGATATTTTCATCGATGTAGTGTAACATTCTTTGCCCTCTTACTGGTCGCTATTAACTGTGATTACACCACAGGGCGTTGGCAGCTTCACACATTGATGGTACGTTGAGGGTACAACCTTGTTGTTATGAATCCAGGGCCTACCCAGGATTACGTTGTACCCTGATGGTGCGTCCATCACACAGAACGTTGAACCAAGTTGAGCCCTTCTATATAGACCGGAAGCTTGATCTCACCTAGGGTATTCTTAGTTTCGCCACTGAAGCCCACGAGTACCATGGATTTTGAGATGATCTCCGAGTGTGGAATCCCCATCTTCTACAAGGCCTCCAACTGGATTATATTCATTGAGCTGCCTCCATCTATCAGAATCCTCTTCACAACATTGTTGGAAATGTGAAGTGTTATCACTAAACCATCGTGATGAGGGTCTATGATATCATGTCTATCATCTTCCCCGAACGTAATTTCTTTGACATCTGGCTGAACGGAACTCTTCCTGGGTCTTCCCTCTCTATCCGACTTGGATTCCTTAGCATGTCTTTTTGTTGCAGAATAAGAGGTACTACAGAATTCTGAACCACCCGAAATGAAATGGATTACCTTAGCATCCGGGGGCGGTGGGGATGCTCTCTCAATACGGCCATCAGCATGTCCAGAATCCTGGGACCTTGCACCATTGCCCTTGGATTTTGGGTTCTGCTCCTTGGATTTATCCTTCTTCTTTCCCAGGAGCTCCTTCAAGTAACCTTTGCTGAGTAGGTAGCTCATTTCTCTTCGCAGGGCCATGCAATCCTCGGTCTGGTGACCAAAGTCTTCATGGTAGGCACACCACTTGGACTTTTCCTTCCAGGTAGAGGGCCTGTCGTTCTTCTTGGGCCACCTTGCCTTGTCTCCAAGGTCCTGCATAGCAAACATAACACCAAAAATATTAGTAGCAAAACAGTAATCGTTAAGTGAAGGATATTCTTCTTCTTCTTCATCCTGGTCCACATTGTTTACTCTTCGTTGATCGGGCCTTGAATATGGCTTAGATCATTGTGACCTAGGATGTGACGACTCTGATTTCCTCCTGGAGCTGTTAAATCCTGAGGAGGATTCACCATTTCTCAGGATTTGCCTGTCCTCCTCTAGCCTGATGAAGCGTAGAGCCCTGTGACGAACTTCTTCCATCTTGTGACACGGGTTCATGACCAGATCTTCATAGAATGGTGATTCTTTATTAAGCCCCATCTTGAAGGCCTGGACTGCAGTCGCCATGTCCATGTTCGGGATTTCTAAGGCTTCTCTGCTAAACCTGCTAACGTAATTCCTTAGGGCTTCACCTGCATTCTGGGTTACCCTATACAAATCACTAGTTAGTTTTTCAAAACTATGGGTGCAAGAGAATTGGTTGGTAAATAAATTAATCAAATGTGAAAATGAAGTAATAGAGTAAGGAGGAACATTCATGAGCCATTTCAAGGCTGCCCCTGTTAGAGTGGACCCGAATCCTTTACATAGGCATGCCTCCTTAATTTCAGGGGGCATGTAGATAACCTCCATTATTTCACGGTACTGCACCACATGTTCTTCAGGATCTGTCGTGCCGTTATAAGGTTTCATGCTAGGTGTTTGAAACCTCTTGGGTATCTCCACGTCACAGATCGGTGGAGCAAAGATGGATAATCTATGACTTGCTGGTCCAACTTCAGGGATAGGTTGCACAATTCCTGGGACACTTGAAATCATTCGCTTGAGATTTTGGATTTCTCGTTCCACTGATGGGCTAATCCCCGAATCCTGCACTGAATTGTTAGTATCAGCACAATGAACAAGAGTTTGGGGAGTGTTACCGAAATCTCGGGTCATATTTGTCCCAGGATTTACGAATGGTTCCCTGATGGTAGACATCCTGGGTAAA
Source organism: Deinandra increscens subsp. villosa (assembly GCA_039602395.1). Classification (NCBI taxonomy): domain Eukaryota; kingdom Viridiplantae; phylum Streptophyta; class Magnoliopsida; order Asterales; family Asteraceae; genus Deinandra; species Deinandra increscens. The sequence continues at coordinate 22,891,272 of JBCNJP010000013.1, read as the reverse complement.
TCAGCCTGGGTCATCTGAGCAGCAAAGGATGTTGATCTCCTGTCCAGAGGGGTGACACCTACACGTACCCTGGAATCGCTTCCAGGGGTGCTGAAATTCAGAATTCTGGGATCGAGTGGAGAAGGCTGAACCGATGTAGCCCTGGGTAACTCTGATCTTATGCTCGTCAATTGGGTCATGAATTCCTAGTTCACCTTTTGTTGGAGTTCCATGTGGTGCTCCATCTTACCGAATGTGGCCAGGATATCATTATTGGATATCATGACAGGGTCTTCTAGGGTGTTTTAAGTCTCGATCAGTTCATGGTTGATTGCCGGTTCGTCGTTGTGTGTAGCTGAAGTTTAAGTGCTAAACCTTGGAGCCGGTGATGTGACTCCACTTGTCGAAATACTGAACCTTGGAGCCGGTGAGGTGACTCCAGTTGTTGAAGTGGTCACATCAGAAACCGAAACATTTGAGGTGTTCATTCGTGTCGACATATTTTGATAGATTTTGGTAAAAATCAAGTTTAGGACGAATCTGAAAAGAGTAAAGATTGACACCAATTGTCCCACGGTGGGCGCTAAATTGTTTTGGTTAAAAATTACTTAAGCAAAATTAGTAAGATTTGAACCAAATTAGATTTTGAGGTTTGGTGCCTAGGATTAAGATACGAAAACTGTTTGCAAAAATCCTGGGACAATAGTTGAATTCCAGGGACAAAAGCCGGAATCCTGGGTAAAAATGTAAGTTTAATTATGAAATCGATTAAGAAAAGTTGATGACACAAATGAAGCCTTGAATACAGATAAGGACACCGAGAATTTTACTAGGGAAAAGCCCTTAGCCCTTAGATGTCTCTAAGGCACCGCCGGCATAAAAACCCCGGGTAGCGATAACACACGCTACCAATTTATTAATCACGAAATTGTTTGAGTACAGTGAGTAAACAAAGAATTGAATACGAGAATACAATGTGTAAAGCTCGAGTGAGCTAAATGAAATCACTAAGTGTCCTATTTATACTCCTAGCTCTTCAACAACTTGTCCGATATTCCAGTGATCTTCTCTTCAACGTCTTTTTCAGTTGGTTAACCGAGTGTTCAGCTAGAGCCTTTTGACCATGTGTTAAATAAGTCTCCAGCTCATCCCATTCGACTGTTGGTAGACTTCTTCTAGACATACAATGCATTAGTAACAATGTCCTAGCATGCAGGGTCATTTCCACATGCTGGGTCATTCGTATAATAAGGGTGACCCTAGATTATGCTCATCCTGGGTCATAATAACATATAAAAATAAAATGAATATGAACTCCCCTGGATTATGGTGACATCTTGGGACTTTACCTTACTCCCGATACATTCAGGGTCGTTGAGCATTACCTATTAAATTCTAGGTCATACAATTCCTGGGTCAATCCTACCCTAAGTCTATACCTGTACCCTGGATTACCAGCCAAAAATTCAGGGTATAATAATTGCCCCCAAATTTTCGCAAGTTGTAGATAAGTCTTACAGCTGTGAAAATTTTCAAATTAGAGTCTAATCGACGTCCGTTTCGATCGTGTCCGTTAATCAAGGATCCATTACGCCACGTCATGGGGTAACATCTCATCACCCCTGCAACTTCTAACCCCCTTAAATACCAGCTTTAACTTCTCCCCTCTCTCCCATTAACTTTTTCGAGAGCAGAGGTTCACGTTGGTATCTCCGGCTTCCGACCTTCTCCGATCAGGTAATCTTCTCGTTTCAGCCCTTTCTTTTCTTTCTTTCCGACCATGACCCACAAGAAAATCCGATTGGAAACCCTGGCCAAAAAGACAGAAATCGAGGATTTCCTCGATCAAAACTGCCTGCAAAGCCGGGAACTAGAGACCTACACCTTCACCAACGTCGACATTGCAGCATTGTCGTCGTTTGGCCTTCTTCCTCCTTCTGCTGAAATCATGCCTTTCGATAGGTAGCTTAGGTCGGATTTTAGCTCTGAAATCTGGGTCTGCTTCCCGTTCACTCCTTTTTCCATAGGGTTGTCCTACCCTTTTACCGGTCTTTTGGCCGAATTCTTTGATGCCACTGGCCTTGCCTACGCTCAAACCTTCCCATTGTATGGAGAATCCTAGGCAAACCGTCTCAACAGGGAATTCGATTCTCTGATTGGGTTACCTGAATTAGCCTTAGGCTACGAACTCAAGTCCCATGGTAGCAATTGGTTCTTGTTCAAGGCTCTGAACAAGGAAGTTCAACTGATTCCTCGAGCTTCTTTTCATGAGGATTGGAAGGGAAAGTTCTTTTTTGTCAAGAGATCAACCACCCCAAGAGGAATGGATCTTCCAGTTAGGTGGAGAGTGGAGGGTAGGTGTTCACCCCGCCTTTTAACCCTTGGATTTTGTTGATTTGTTATGTTTCTGTCATTCAGCTGCTGCTACTCCTATCAACCTTGAGGACGTGGACGCCTTTCTGCTGGGTGGATCTGAGCAAGACATTTAGGTCCTTACCACGGTCAAAACTGAGCCCTCATCTGCCCCTAAGGCTCCCTCCTCCAGGACTTCAGGCAAGAAGCGTAAAACCAGGGCTACTACCGCTGCTGTGACCCTGCAACCATTGGAAAACATGGATGCTGTCGGGCTGCTCACACATGCTGAGGCCTCCTCTCGCCGAGTAAGTAAATCCTGGGTACCCCTGAATTTTCTGCATAGTTAAGCCATTCTGGGTCTAAAATATTAATTATATTACCTTTATTTGCAGATTGCTAGGCGATTCTTCGAGCTGTTCCGGGCCACTGAAAAACATGCCCAGGATGCTGAGTCCTCGGCCAGGAGAGAGATTTATGCTCTGAACAAGGAGCTGAACCTGGCCAAGGCGGCGGCCAACAAGAACTTGGGGCTGGTCCAGGACCTGGAGAAGAAGGCTGTGGAGGCGCGGACCAAACATAAGGCTGCCCTGGCTGCGAAAGACGTTGAGGGCAGGCAAATAGCCCTCTTCTATCTCCTCCAATGCATGCTAAAGATGGCCAAGGAGGCCAGGGACCTGGGGTTCAAGAACCCCAAATGGGATGTGACCGAATGGGCAAGTAAACTGCGCAAACTAGGCGCAACCATCCCTGCTGGGTGTGACCCTGAGGCCGACCCTGGAACCAGCAAGGGCACTCCATCCAAGGGTTCTGCTGATCACGCCATGGACATCGACCAGCCCAAGGAAGGAGAGGTGCCAGCCCAGGAGCCCAAGGCAGCAGAGGAGGTGCCGGTGGAAGAAGCTAAGGAGACGACACCTGAGGCAGTTTGAAGGTTGGGGGTCGTCTTCTCGTTTTTTGTGGTTCTTTTGAAAACAATTTTTAATTTTATGCTTGTGATGTTATGCCGGTTGATGTTTCTTGGTTTTGTTTAAGATAATTATGCCCCACCCCTGGATTTGGAATCCAGGGTTTTTGACATGCCCCCATCCTGGGGTGGCCGGAGCTTTTCCGGACCCAAGATGGGTCTTTTAATATAACTGCCTTTAGTTACATGTTTGTGTTTGAAATATTTGAAAGATATTCGCTAATGCGCGGAATCATTCTAGGGTTTACCTTAGTACTCCTGGGTTGCCCCCATGAATTAGGACTCCTCGCAGCTTCAGTAGATTTATGAATGTTTCCTGTCATATGAACATAACAATTAGAATTAACTAGCCAAGTAGTTAATTTACTTAGGTTTCAGCCGTTACGACCCTGGATTATGTCAACAATCCTGGGTCACTAGGTAATCTTTAAGTTATTTCTGGGGTCATGCCCGGTGCCGTACTGGCGAACTAGGGGTTTCCTCTTAGTCGTACTGACTGACTAGGGCATGTCCTCGGAGTCTTAAGTTGGTACGTTAGCACCAATCCATCTTGAACACGCGTTATTCATTTTAAACCTTAAGGGATCCGCATATGTCCCTGGATTGGGAGGTTGCCACCAATGCTATTAACACAGATGATCCCACAATCCCAGGGTTTCATACTTGGATCACGTGCGTCTCAGGCGAGGCAGAAATTGCCACGTGCGTCCCAGGCGAGGCGTGATAGCCCATATTCGGGTGGAGGAAGCTTAGTCCTCAAACCTTAGGATTGGATTTAGGCCTTACCCAATACGGAAGTGAGATGGCCAGTCTCAAAATTAGGAGATATAGGCTGAGTTTCCTTGGCTTTCTGCATCATGGGTATGCTTTGTTCCATGTACCTTGGATTTTTGAACGTCCTGCATCTTGGGTACCCTGAATCCTGGGATACCCTGGATTCTGAGTAACCCAACCGACAAAACATAGATCTCAGTGCATTCAGGGTAATGAATAACAACCTCAAATAAAATGTAATGTGTGACTGATGTTAAAAAGTAAAGAAGATAAAACATATAAGGGAATAAAAGGGATAAGTTGAGCAAGAGAAACTGACCTGGATTTCCAGCATGAATTTTAAAATCAAACACATACCTGGGCAGCTGAATCCTGGGACAGGAAGCCTTACATAAAATATGCCTTCAAGTGTATTGCATTCCAAGGTCGTGGTAGTAGGTCTCCTTCTATATTAGCTAGCCAATATGCACCCTTAACAGCCTCAGAGTCAATCAGGTAGGGACCTTCCCATTTGGGAGCCAACTTTCCATCCCCTGGATTTGTTGTGTTCTGAAATGCCTTTCTAAGGACTAGATCTCCCACCTTAAACCTTCTGATACTCACATGTTTGTTGTAGGTCTTAGAAATTCTGTGTTGATACGCTGCCATCCTCCAAGCCGCTTGATCTCTCAGTTCATCCAGGGTATCCAAGTCTTCAACCAGGGACTGATCATTCGAATCCTGGGTCTGACCACTGACCCTGAATGTTGGGACCACCATTTCTGTTGGGATAACTGCTTCAGTACCAAAGACAAAGGAAAATGGGATTTGGCCTGTGTCGTTCTTGGAAGTAGTCCTATCTGCCCATAACGCCAAGGGTAGCTCTTCTGCCCATCTTCCCTTCTTCTCTTTCAATCTCTTCTTTAAGTTGTCTATTATAATCTTGTTGCTTGATTCATCCTAGCCATTAGCTTGAGGATGCACTGGTGTCGATGTTATCATCTTTATGCCCCAGGATTCACAAAATCATGTGGTTCTACTTCCGATAAATTGGGACCCGTTATCACAAATAATCTCGGATGGTACTCCAAATCTTGTTAAAATGTTCCTTTTAATAAAGGATATGACTTTTTCTCCCTGAATTGAACGTATGCCTCAGCTTCGATCCATTTTGAGAAGTAATGTGTCATAGCTAGCATGAATACCTTTCCTCCAGGGGCCTTGGGTAATTTCCCAACAATATCCATCCCCCATTCCATGAAGGGCCAGGATGCTGGAATAGGGTACAATGGTTCTGCAGGCTGGTGAGGGACATTGGCGTGTCTTTGACAAGCGTCACATTTCTAGGAGAAATCCTGGGAATCCTTCCTCATGGTAGGCCAATAATACCCTGTTCTAAGAATCTTGGAAATTAAGGACCTGCCCCCTGTATGGTTTCCACAATCACCCTCGTGGATATCTTTGAGTACTTCAAGGGCCTCATCCTTCTCCAAGCACCTCAGATATGCACCTTCAAAAGATTTTCTATACAATATGTTCTTAATAATCACGTACCTGGCTACTCTTACTCTGAATGCACGGGCATCCTTCTCGTTCCCTGGAATAGTACCATCCTACAAATACTGAATAATTGGTCTGGTCCAGGACTCCTTCTGTGTTGAAGAATCCTGGGTACTAGATACCAGGATTTTATCTGCTGTATCAGAATCCTGGGTATCCGTACCTTGGTCTATGGCTCGTGTTAGTATATGAATTATAGGAATATGGTTATCTTCAAGTGCCTTGAATGCTGAGCCTAAGTTTTCCAATGCATCTGCTTCAGCATTCTCCTCTCTTGGTACTTATTGAATATTAAAATTTTGAAAATCCTGGGACATTCTTTTTACCACCTCTAAGTATTTGATCAATTTCTCTGCTTTAGCTGCGTAGGACCCATTAAAATGGTTAGCTAAAAGAAGAGAGTCAACATATACCTAGATGTGCTGAATTCCCAAGTGTAAGCTAAGTGTAACCCAGCAATTAGGGCCTCATACTCAGCTTCGTTGTTAGTTGCTTGGAATCAACACCTAACAGCCTGGGGTATCATGTCCCCCTATGGTGATATCAGTACGATTCCTAGGCCTGTCCCCCTGACATTTGATGCTCCATCACTGAACCAGGTCCAGCACCCTGAAATTTCTTCCTGTTGAATCTGCTGGAATTCATGGTCTGCCTCTTGATGTATGTCAGTACTGAAATCAGCCACAAAATCAGCTAGAGCCTGGGATTTTATAGTTGTTCTGGCCTCGTAGACCAGATCATACGCACTCAGCTTCACTGACCACTTAGCCATTCGACCTGACATTTCTGGTTTTCTCAAAACAGACTTTATAGGGTAGTTAGTTCTAACATGGATTGTATGAGTTTCAAAGTAGTGTCTAAGTTTAGTAGATGCCCTACTTAGGGATAATATAAGTTTTTCAAGGTGTGAGTACCTGGATTCAGCGTCAAGTAAACTTTTACTTATGTAATATACAGGGTGTTGCTGACCTTCTGCATCCTTGGTCAGGACTGCGCTTACCGTATTCCTGGAAACTGCTAAGTATAGGGACAAGGGCTCCCCTGGATTAGGCATCATCAACAAGGGTGCCGTGGACAAGTATGCCTTCAAATCCTGGAATGCCTTCTCATGCTCTTCTTTCCACTCGAATTTCTTGTTCTTCTTCAGGATGTCATAGAATTCCCTGCATCTTTCCGAGGATTTTAATATAAATCTATTCAGGGCAGCAATTCTACCTGTAAGCCTTTGAACGTCTTTGGTGCTGGATAGTAATCGTAGGTTAGCAATCGCCCTGATCTGCTCTGGACTTGCCTCTATACCTCTCTTGGTTACCATGTATCCCAGGAATTTGCCTGCTCCGACCCCGAAATGACATTTCTCTGGATTTTAGCTTCATGTTGTATTTATCCAGGATGTCAAAGGAATCCTTAACGTCCTGGACATGGTCATTATGACCCTGGATTTCACCACCATGTCATCGATATACACCTCCATCGTGTCCCCCAGTTTTTCTTTGAACATCATGCTGACCAATCTCTGGTATGTTGCCCCTGTATATTTTTAGTCCAAAGGGCATAACTATATAGCAATATATACCTGTTGGTGTTATGAATGCCGTATCTTCTTGATCCTGGGGCTCCATCTGAATTTGCTGAAATCCTGAGGTGGCATCCATGAAAGTCAACATTTCATGGCATGTCGTTGCGTCAACCATGGAATCTATGTGTGGTAGTGGGAATGGATCTTTTGGGCATGCACGGTTCAGGTCCGTGTAATCCACGCATACCCTCCATTTGCCGTTTTTCTTATTTACTACCACCATGTTGGCTAACCACCCAGGAAACTTTACTTCTCTGATCATCCTTGCTTTTAATAGTCTATCCACCTCGTCCTGGATTATGACGTTATTTTCTGGTGCAAACTTTCTTCTCTTTTGGTGTATGGGCCTGAAAGAGTTATCAATTCCAAGTTTATGTGTAATAACGGATTTAGAGATACCTGTCATGTCGTCATGAGACCAAGCAAAGGTTGACATCCTGGTCTTGAGTAGGTGTACTAATTGTTCCTCTATTGGCCCTGGAATATTTGTTCCAATATAGACTTTCTTCCTTGGATTTGAGGGATCCAACTCAACAACTTTGACGTCCTGTCTCCCTTGCTTCCAGGGCTTCCCGGGCCTTTTTCTTTAATTGCTATCCTTGTCTTGGTTTAGAGGATATTTTCATCGATGTAGTGTAACATTCTTTGGCCTCTTGCTGGTCGCTATTGACTGTGATTACACCCCAGGGCGTTGGCAGCTTCACACATTGATGGTACGTTAAGGGTACAACCTTGTTGTCATGAATCCAGGGCCTACCCAGGATTACGTTGTACCCTGATGGTGCGTCCATCACACAGAAACGTTGAACCGAGTTGAGCCCTTCTACATAGACCGGAAGCTTGATCTCACCCAGGGTATTCTTAGTTTCGCCACTGAAGCCCACGAGTACCGTGGATTTTGAGATGATCTCCGAGTGTGGAATCCCCATCTTCTACAAGGCCTCCAACTGGATTATATTCACTGAGCTGCCTCTATCGATCATAATCCTCTTCACAACTGTTGTTGGCAATGTGAAGTGTTATCACTAAACCATCGTGATGAGGGTCTATGATATCATGTCTGTCATCTTCCCCGAACGTAATTTCTTTGACATCTGGCTGAACAGAACTCTTCCTGGGTCTTCCCTCTCTATCCGACTTGGATTCCTTAGCATGTCTTTTTGCTGCAGAATAAGAGGTACTACAGAATATCTGAACCACCCGAAATGAAATGGATTACCTTAGCATCCGGGGGCGGTGGGGATGCTCTCTCAATATGGCCATTAGCATGTCCAGAATCCTGGGACCTTGCCCCATTGTCCCTGGATTTTGGGTTCTGCTCCCTGGATTTATCCTTCTTCTTTCCCAGGAGCTCCTTCAAGTAACCTTTGCTGAGTAGGTAGCTAATTTCTCTTCTCAGGGTCATGCAATCCTCGGTCTGGTGACCAAAGTCTTCATGGTAGGCGCACCACTTGGACTTGGACTTCCAGGTAGAGGGCATGTCGTTCTTCTTGGGCCACCTTGCCTTGTCTCCAAGGTCCTGCATAGCAAACATAACACCAGAAATATCAGTAGCAAAGAAGTAATCGTTAAGGGAAGGATATTCTTCTTCTTCTTCATCCTGGTCCACATTGTTTACTCGTCGTTCATCGCGCCTTGAATATGGCTTAGATCGTTGTGACCTAGGATGTGACGACTCTGATTTCCTCCTGGAGCTATTAAATCCTGAGGAGGATTCACCCTTTCCCAGGATTTGCCTGTCCTCCCCTAGCCTGATGAAGCGTAGAGCCCTGTGAAGAACTTCATCCATCTTGTGACACGGGTTCCTGACCAGATCTTCATAGAATGGTGATTCTTTGTTAAGCCCCATCTTGAAGGCTTGGGCTGCAGTCGCCATGTCCATGTTCAGGATTTCTAAGGCTTCTCTGCTAAACCTACTAACGTAATTCCATAGGGCTTCACCTGCATTATGGGTTCCCTATACAAATCACTAGTTAGTTTTTCAAAACTACGGCTGCAAGAGAATTGGTTGTTAAATAAATTAATCAAACGTGAAAATGAAGTAATAGAGTAAGGAGGAACATTCAGGAGCCATTTCAAGGCTGCCCCTGTTAGAGTGGACCTGAATCCCTTACATAGGCATGCCTCCTTGATTTCAGGGGGCATGTAGATAACCTCCATTATTTCACGGTACTGCGCCACATGTTCTTCAGGGTCTGTCGTGCCGTCATAAGGTTTCATGCAAGTTGTTTGAAACCTCTTGGGTATCTCCACGTCACAGATCGGTGGAGCAAACCTGGATAATCTATGACTTGCTGGTCCAACTTCAGGGATAGGTTGCACAATTCGCTTGAGATTTTGGATTTCTCGTTCCACTGATGGGCTGATCCCTGTATCCTGCACTGAATTGTTAGTATCAGCATAATGAACAAGAGTTTGGGGAGTGTTACCGACATCCCGGGTCATATTTTTCCTAGGATTAACGAATGGTTCCCTGATGGTGGACATCCTGGGTAAATTAGCCTGGGTCATCTAACCAACAAAGGATGTTGATCTCCTGTCCAGAGGAGAGACACCTTCACGTACCCTGGAATCGCTTCCAGGGGTGCTGAAATTCAAAATTCAGGGATCGAGTGGAGAAGGTTGAACCGATGTAGCCCTGGGTAACTCTGATCTTATGCTCGTCAATTGGGACATGAATTCCTGGTTCACCTTTTGTTGGAGTTCCATGTGGCGCTCCATCTATTCTAATGTGGCCAGGATATCATTATTGGATATCATGACAGTGTCTTCTAGGGTGTTTTCAGTCTCGATCAGTTCATGGTTGATTGTTGGTCCGTCTCTGTGTGTAGCTGAAGTTGAAGTGCTAAATCTTGGAGCTGGTGAGGTGACTCCACTTTTCGAAGTACTGAACCTTAGAGCCGGTGAGGTGACTCCAGTTGTTGAAGTGGTCACAGCAGAAACCGAAACATTTGAGGTGTTCATTTGTGTCGAAATTTTTTGATAGATTTTGGTAAAAAATCAAGTTTAGGACGAATCTGAAAAGAGTTTGACAAAAGATTGACACCAATTGCCGCACGGTGGGCGCCAAATTGTTTTGGCTAAAAATTACTTAAGCAAAATTAGTAAGATTTGAACCAATTAGATTTTGAGGTTTGGTGCCTAGGATTGAGATACGAAAACTGTTTGTAAAAATCCCGGGACAATAGTTGAATTCCAGGGACAAAAGCCGGAATCCTGGGTAAAAATGTAAGTTTAATTATGAAATCGATTAAGAAAAGTTGATGACACAAATGAAGCCTTGAATGCATATAAGGACACCGAGAGTTTTACTAGGGAAAAGCCCTTAGCCCTTAGATGTCTCTAAGGCACCTCTTGCATAAAAACCCCGAGTAGCGATAACACACACTACCAATTTATTAATCACGAAATTGTTTGAGTACAGTGAGTAAATAGAGAATTGAATACGAGAATACAATGTGTAAAGCTCGAGTTAGCTAAATGAAATGACTAAGTGTCCTATATATACTCCTAGCTCTTCAACAACTTGTCCGATATTCCAGGGATCTTCTCTTCAACATCTTTTTCAGTTGGTTGACCGAGTTTTTAGCTAGAGCCTTTTGACCACGTGTGAAATAAGTCTCCAGCTCATCCCATTCGACCGTTGGAAGACTTCGTCAACTGGTCCTTGATCAGATATAGACACACAATGCATTAGTAACAATGTCCTAGCATGCAAGGTCTTTTCCACATGCTGGGTCATTCGTACAATAAGGGTGACCCTGGATTATGCTTATCCTGGGTCATAATAACATATAAAAATAAAATGAATATGAACTCCCCTGGATTATGGTGACATCCTGGGACTCTACCTTACTCCCGATACATTCAGGGTCGTTGAGCATTACCTATTAAATTCTAGGTCATACAATTCCTGGGTCAATCCTACCCTAAGTCTATACCTATACCCTGGATTACCAGCCGAAAATTCAGGGTATAACAGACGTCTTATCTAAGGTTTTGACATTTTCATGTCACTTACGTAAGGGCTTGACCCCAGTTTTGGCTTAGTCCCAAGTATATAAGGGCTTGACTCCAGTTTTGGCTTAGTCCCAAGTATATAAGGGCTTGACCATAGTTTTGGCTTAGTCCCAAGTATATAAGGGCTTGACCCCAGTGTTGGCTTAGTCCCACGAAAAAACGGGCTTGTCCCTAGATTTGGCTTAGTCCCAAGAATCCCGGGTTTATCCCTAGCTTATTTCTAAATTTGCTATCTTATCTTGAGAAAAATTTTCCTTTGGCCCCTGGCCAGGAACCTTATTAATCTCTTTTCAGATTCCTAAGGCAGGATATCAAGATAGACTGGCAAATTTGTCATTCGGGATTCCTGTCAGGATCCTAAATGAGATAAGGTAAGAAGCAGCAGCTTGGATTGAAAAGCCGACTAAGGTAGAACTTGAAGGGCAGGTGATTTATATTTTTATCAGTTAAATCTTAAATGGTTTCCTTATATATAAGTACTTTTTAAGATTCTTAACAAAATTTTTATAACTAGTTCTACATACAAGATTTCAATACAAACAACAACATGAGAAGCCAAAAGATAATCATACTATTAGCATACGCAAACGGGTTTTGAGCTCCCCAAGTTTCGTCCTAAGAACCTCAGGATCCCTCCGCTTGGGAAGCTCGAAGGTCAAAGGTTTTTAGGAATCCTGGTTTCGTCTTGTAAAATACAAGATCCCTCCACTAGGATCCCTACCATTGTTTATTGTTTATTACTTGTCTATTACAGGAACCACAAATTGTTTCACCAAAAACCACCAAACATTAAAACCTAAAAAATAGGCTCAGACCGTTGCATTATCGTCATCTCCCATTGCCTTCCCTTCTTCCACCAGCTTCTCCACCTCCTCTGGCTTCTTACCCACACCCAGCTCCAGCACATAAGCCCTTGTTATTGCCACCGGGGATTCCGGAACCGTCTTCGAGGAGCCACCTTCATTCCCATCCTTCCCTGCTTCAGCCACATCTCCATCTCCTCCTCCAAACGATTCCAGAACCAGCTTCCAGTCCGCGACATCCCAGCTAGGCACCTTGAAACCAGCCGCTTTAGCCTCACACAGTATTTGGATTTTGCATTCCTGGACGCTCCGGGAAACCGAAAGTTGGCCTGTTTCAGCATCAGCGGCCATCTTGGCTTCCAGGGACAAGCACTTCTCAGTGAGCTTATGCTAATAGAACAGGTTCTTACCCTTAGCAATGTCAGGTTGGGCCCGGTTCTTCTCCTCAGCCTCAGCCAGCTTCTTCTCCATGTCCATTGCTTGGGTGCTTAGCTTCTCGATGCCCTGCATAAAGAAACAGGAATCCTGATCAGCAGCTGCAACAGGTATGAAACTAATATACATGTTTGTTAAAACTTCTTACCAGGTTGACCATGGTCTGCATCGAGAAAACCTTGTTGATGACCTAAGAGGGAGCAAGATCCTCGAAAGTTTCCAGGTACATGGGGGCCTCAACAACCTTTCGCTTCTTGGAAGCCGAAGCCTTCGACCGGCTGACAGGTGGCTTGGAGGTGGCAGGCTGCTCCAACTGTTCCTTCTTGACTTTGAGAAGGTTGTCAAGATCCTTCAGGGAGAATGAAGAGCTGGACTTGGGGGCTACAAAGAACAATAGATTGTCAACATTCAGGATGCTCGAATAAGCGTACATCTCAGGATCCTGTAGAAAACTTACCAGACATCTCAGGAATGTGATCGGCTGAGTAACTGTGTTCGCTAGTAGTTGCTTCAAGGATTAGGGCTCTTTCAGTGGCAGGAATCTGGTAGAGTGCTTCAAGCTTCCTGAGATCCGGCTGTGCCTTGATGAGATTCTCGAATTTGGGTGCTGCAAAAAAACAATAAAAAGTTAAACATATATTCAGAATCTTATGACGAAAAAGAAGTCAATATCCTACCCTTATCAACCCACTTCAACGACAACTCCGTATCCCCAAGAATCGAGTCTCGCTCAACAAAGAAGAAATGTTTCTTCCAGTCATGATCATTTTGGGAAGCTTGGGGAATTAGCTGAGAGGTGGAGGTGCAAGCCTTCAGAACAAACCGGCTGCAACCATGGGTTCGGAGTTGGTAGGCTTCACAAATTTCAGGAATCCCAATTTCTAGGTTCCAAGTTTGATTCAGTTGGTCAAGGGAGTACAGGATTCTCCAAACCATAGGCATGGTTTGGGCATAAGAGAGTCGGGTAGTCTTGAAGAATTCAGTGACGAGCTCCGGCAAAGGGAATGTCATGCCAAGCAGAAAAGGATAGTACATAAAGCATACCCAGGTGGTGGATGTGAAGTCAGATTTGGTCCGAAAATCGTAGGGATGAAAATTGTTCCTGGCGGAAAGATACCGGAATTCCTCAGGTCATGAATGACGCCATCGTCGAACGAACAGGCTTCCTCCTCGCTGGGGATGATATATCCCTGATCGTGGAAATCCTCGATCGTCAGAGAGTTCAGCGAAGAGGATAAGTGAGTATTTTTATTGGCCATGGCCTAAAAATCAAAAGGAAATCGAAAAAGAGAAAAGAAACCGACCTGGAATATCGGAGAAGCTCGAGAGAGTTTTGTGGAAGAAGATGAAGATGAATGATTCGGAATCTCCTATTTAAATAAAAAAAAAATGATGAAGGTCCCATCACTTGGAAGCCGTAAAAAACGTCCCATCCTAACCATATTTACCGTGATAACGTCGTGATTTAAGCATCTTTTTGAATTTTGACAGCTGTTAAACTTATCTACAACTGTCGAAATTTAAAGGGCAATTGTTGAGGGTGTATTTTTAAGATGCTCCAGGAAGCTCAGATAGTTCAGGAATCCTACTACAGTTTGGGAATCCCACTCGTTCAGGTATCCTGATTTATTTTACTCGACTAACCCTTATAATTACCACGTGTTTATTTGACCCAGGTACCGTTGAGTCATCAACTACCTCCGAGATTCAAGCTCCAGCTGATGAGATCCCGGGAATCACGGATAGTTAGTTATTTTTATAATCCTTATATAATCGAGGGTTCGATCGACTTAGGAACACACACAACACCGAGATACATTAGCTCTGGTAACATTCAATCATTGTAAAACTTAGCATCGATCGATCAAACCTCCAAAACTCTAGTAATTTCCAGTTTCGTATCAATAAAAGAGTGAGGAAGCAGGCTCTTCAGGCCGACTCCCGAGGTTTCTTTGCTAGGATTCCTAGAGGCTGCTCGAAGGATCCTGGATTTTTCCCTCGTTACATCCTTGTGTTCAACTTTACTTTTCGACCATATTATCAAGCACATTACCTCACATTTACTGCTAGGAAAGTTTTAGATTCAGGATTTTACTGGCCAACTTTGTTTAAGGATGCTCACGATTTTGTGAAGAAATGCGATGCCTGTCAGCGTATAGGTAACATCTCATCCCGGAATGAAATGCCACAACATCCTATCCAGAGTGTTGAAGTGTTTGATACATGGGGCATTGATTTCATGGGACCATTCCCGCCGTCACGGGGGAATCGGTACATCCTCGTTGCGATAGACTATGTTTCCAAGTGGGTGGAGGCTCAAGCCTTACCTACAAATGATGCGCGAGTGGTAGTGAAGTTTTTTGAAGAAGTTGTTTAGTAGGTTTGGAACCCCTAATGTGTTGATTAGTGATAGGGGCACACATTTTGCAATGCCCCCTGGAGAAAGTGTTAGCAAAGTACGGAGGGAACCATAGGACATCGACCGCGTATCATCCGCAAACGAGTGCTCAAGTAGAGAACACTAACCGAGGGGTGAAACGGATTTTGGAGAAAAAAATCAGAGATAGTCGCAAGGATTGGTCCGATAAGTTAGATGATGCGTTATAGGCTTTTCGCACAACTTTCAAAAAACCCATTGGAACCATGCCCTTTATGATGGTTTATGGGAAAACTTGTCATCTACCGGTCGAGCTTGAACATAAAGCCTATTGGGCAATTCGAGCAGTTAACATTGATCAAGCTAAAGCTACGAAAGACTGGTTTCTTCAAATTCATGAGGTAGAAGAGGTGAGGAACGAAGCATGTGAGAGATCTTGGAGTTATAAGGAGAGAACCAAAGCGTTGCATGATAGTCGATTGAAAGGTAGGAAAGAGTTTAAGTGTGGGGATATGGTGTTATTGTATGATTCGCGTCTTAGATTGTTCCCTGGAAAGTTGAAGTCTCGCTGGAGTGGACCGTTCATGGTGAAAGAAGTGTTCCCGTATGGAACAGTGGAGCTTGAATCTGATGGTAGAACGTGGAAGGTCAATGGTCATTGTCTGAAACATTACATTGGAGGTCCAATAAAAAAAGACAAGGAGATGTTGGCTCTCCCCGAAATTGAGGTTGAATGATTGTGGCGGTAAATACTTGGTGGAAATCCGAGTTGTATAGTTTGTACCTTAGTTGCATTCTTGTTTTCTTTATTTCTGCGCGTTTGTTTGTTTTTATATTTTTCTTGTTTTTCGATTTGCATTTTTGTGTTTGTTAGTGTGTCAGGAAGTTGAAGAAAGCTGGAAGCGTGAATTCTTGTGAAAATGGAACCCCAGGTATATCTTGTTCAGTTTACAAACAAAGGGGTTTGAAAAATGGGTTGGTGAAAATTTCTGAAAATTGCAAAAAACTGACTAAGTATGGGAAATCTCAAAAATTCTCTGGAAATATCGTTCCAGGCGTATCGCCTGGGCTGAGTATTCCTCCAGGCAATACGCTTGGGGGGTGGGGTAGTAAGCAGAAAAAGGCTTGCAAGCGTATTGCTTGCTACTACTCTTTGTCCTGCAAGCGATACGCTTGGGGATCAGGTGGCGAGAAAAAAAATATCTCGTTTTAACAACCTCCGTCGGTCCCTTCTCCACCAATGATGGAATTACTGATCTAATTTTAGTTTTGAATATGTTACCGGCTATTTTTCTGAGCTTTGATGTTTTTAGACTGTGACAGGGTAATTGAATTGGATGGTTTTGGGGTTGATAATTTCGGGTCAGAAACTGTACACATGAGTTTATACGGTCTGGAAAATGAAATTGGGAATGAATAGGGGTTGACATTTTCTTGAGTATATGTGTTAGACATATTGTTGGTAGAGAATGTTCGTTTCATGTCTTAACTTCATATCAAGTCCGAGTTTTGGTTGTCATTGTAATTATGTAGTGAAGTTCT